>CAKAKR010060135.1:79829-101446 GCA_916700685.1 Adelosebastes latens
TCTAGTTTTATATGATGCCAGTATCTTCACACTAGCTTTAAAACTGAGCCCGCTGCACCCTCCAAAAGATCGATCGATTATTATTATTTGTTCTTCCTACTTGTTTCTTGCCATTTCGTTTCTGGTCATTTTTAGTGTGATGGTTTCTCTTTTAAAACTATTATAGTATGTTACCAAAATCAGTAACATAGAAACAAAACCAGAGAAAAGACAGGACAATATATTTGAAAGAGGACCTATTATGCTCATTTTCATGTTCATATTTGTATTTTGGGTTTCTACTAGAACATGTTTACATGCTTTAATGTTCAAAAAACGCTTTATTTTTCTCATACCAGCTGTGCTGAAGCACCTCTTTTCACCCGCTGTCTGAAACGCTCTGTTTGAGCTCCTGCCCTACTCCTGTTACTTGGTGACATCACCACGTTACAGAAGAAAATGCGGGACTTCAAGCGAGGCGTTTCAGGCAGATCAGGAGCAGTGTTTCTGTGGGTAGAGTAACTCCCTTTGGCGTTTACTTTTGGCTTTGTAACTTTGCAGACCTTTTACATGCACAAAAAACTATATAACACACAAAAGGAGAAAGGAAAAAGCACAAAAGCATAATAGGTCCTCTTTAAAATTTGTATTAATAGAAAAAGCTTTTACCTGAACCAGAAATATGATGAGAAAGTAGAAGTTGGCGACTCTCCTGAACTGCTCAAACATATTCTTCGGGACGAAGTTCCAAAATGTGTACTGGAAGGCATGAAACCGAGTTAAAATCCCAACACACTGTTAGCAGTAGCTCACTATGTCAAATCCAGTGGGAACAAGAACTACCAAACAGACTCAGAGTGACACAACACAAAGACGATATGTGGCTTCTTGCTTGCAGGAATCAAATGCCAACAGGGTCGTAATAAAACAGACGATAAGATGCTTTTTAATTGATGTTTACCATGAGTAGGACTCAGATATGATCCAGTATCACAGAACAAATATAAATCTATTATTAACCACAGCCATTAACGACAAAAGTGGAAAGAGATTTAATTTAATAATTTAAATACTAAGAGAGAGTCTTTAAAATATAGTATCCACTCTTTCCGAAACACTGTATCCTGTTACCAAGAATAACTCACTCACTCACACATCTCACTGTGTTATCTCAGTGTGTGTGTGTGTTTTCGCTGACCTTGGATGAGATTATTCTGTTGTCGGGGAATCTTTGCTGTATAAAGGCCTCTGTTCCTGGAGGAGGCTCCTTGTGTCCGATGTAAATGGTCCTGCTGTCCACCCAGTTCTCCTCACCAACACACTGCAGGGGGAGAAACAGACAAGTTTGAGTGAGTCATGTCAGGTTTGCATTTTGGACCAAGCTCTAAGAAGCTAAATTAAACGTCCGTCATCTGTACAATCAAACCTAATTTGCCATTTATATTGGACTCCTAAATTTAACTGGGTTTTCATGGGAGATAAATAAATGTATGATGATCCTTTACACACACACACACACACACCCTATCAATACACGCCTACACACTAATAATAACAGACTGCTGTGTGACACACTGAAACAGAATCGCAGACGTTTAGTCAGAATGAATGAGTAATTTCTGCTCCATGAATGAGAGCTTTTGTTACCACGGATACACGGACCTGCATGTGACTCGGACTGGAATGCAGAATACACACACACACACACACACACACACAAATACTGATAAGACAGACAGTACTACTAGATATCAGACTGGAGAGGTCACTGGTGTGGTATTCCAATACTGCAGTAAAACCTGGAACATGCAAGTGAGATCTTTGAGCCTGAAGTATTTCAGGCAGGACTCGACTTGTACTGGAAACACACACACAGGTACCATCCCCATGTGGTCCATTCATCCATATGAAAACACACGGGCTGCAACTAATGATTATTTTCATTATCGATTAATCTGCCGCTTATTTTCTTGATTAATTGATTTTTTTTTAGAGCTGCAACGATTAATAGATAAGCTGTCAAATAATAATCAGTTTGAGTGATTTTTTTTTGGGGACAAAACATTTCCAAATTCTCTGATTACAGCTTCTGAAATGTGAATATTTGCTGGTTTCTTTACTCCTCTATGACAGTAAACTGAAAATCTTTGAATTGTGGACAAAACAAGACATTTGAGGACGTCATCTTGGGCTTTTGGAAACACCGATCGACATTTTTCACCATTTTATAGACCAAACAACTAATCGATTAAACGAGAAAATAACCGACAGATTCATCAACAATGAAAATAATTGAAAAATGGTGGAAAATGACCAGTATAATTTCCCGAAGTCCAAGAAAAGATTACATTAACACCAGTAACTCGGACATATCACGGCATTTCATTCACCTAAAATGACATATGTGGTTTTTTTTGCGAGTTTTTTGATGTGCAAATTTCAAATGTGCATACAAACTGTGGTTGTGATATTTAAAAATGAGAACGGACATCAACAGATTCAGTTAAACAACAGACTGAACCCCATCCACAGGGCTTTCATGTCATAGCAGGTCGTAGCCATCTTTAAGCACCTTTGACCTGCAGTGACCAGAATGAGGAGCAGGTCTGGGCGAAACAACTCAACTCCAAACACGCCTCTTTTCAGCCATGAAACATTTTCTATACATGTCCCAATATCAGCTGTCAATCACAACAGATAAACCTGGCATTATTCCGTATATTCATCACTATATAGTCCGTCTACAAACACACATTCACACAGGCTAACAAGAGGTGACAGTAATCTGTGGCTGGTGAATGAGATTGGGTGTCAAGAGGCTGAATGGCCCAGTTTCTACACTCTCTCTCTCTCTCTGTCTGCCTCACACACACACTCACACAGTAACGGGTTAACTCACTGCTCTAAGATTACCTTGTTTAAGATGGAGAGCTATTTATATCATGTGACCTCCAACTATGAATGGGAGAGCAAAGAAAAATTGACGTGTGAACAAAAATTGATATCTTCAAGACACACATGTGATATATCATCCCTACTTCCATGTCGTCATCGCCCTCTTCTTTACCTTTTTTGAAGGCCAGTATTGATGCTGATTTGAGACTGAACCAACATCACATCCATCCTATCAGAGAGGGACCTTACTAACTGACTGATATCTGATTTACAGTGATGAAAACCAGCCTGCCAACTCTGTCGCCCACACAGTGTTACTTCTCCTCTCCCACCCGCCTGCTCCGTCTGCTTCACCCAACACGTTTCTTACACATTTCCCGTTAGTCGTCTGCACATGGAACAGAGCCATATATATACATATATATATATATATATGTATATATACAGGAACACACATGCACAGTGTTACATAAATGTACTGTACATTATGGAGATGCTACTGAATGGTGGTAGCTCATTAGCTTGATAATCAGACTGCCAATTATTGAAAAATAAGCGTCAGTTAGCTGCGGTCCTAATGTTGTTGTAAATGAAAATGTCACTAATGAAAATGTAATAATCTCTAAAGTCACTACTGTATTCATAAAACGTGAAGTACGCACAACAAAAGGCAAATAGAAGACAAACCAAAACTACAAATATTATCATTATCAGTTTCATTAATGGTCTTTTGTCAATAATCAGCTAGTGGTTTGGGAAGTTGACCTTCAGATGTGGTTTTGGTGTTTTTCCGACATGTGTTGGGTGTCTTATACGCTAAATACACAATATATATATACTATTGTTCAACATACTTTTGTGTGAATAAACAGTCGTATGTATCTTTTCGGACGAATTGTACTACCACGTCACTTCCTCCTTTCCAGTTGGAGACGTGTAACCATGGTAACCCGTGACAACCTCATGTGACCAAACGACAATTTGTGAGAATAAAAGTCTGAACTAATTTAAAAAACTATATCACGCCTAGCTAAGTGAAATCTTAACTTATTACAGAGCTGTCCGTCAACGTCTGTTCTGAATGTCGTCATCACTACTGCATTGCATTGTGGGATATTTATGCTGCATACTGTAGTAGTTTACCTGAAATATTATGCAATTCACATACTATAAGGTTTTGGACATACAAAAAAATCTCATATACTGTTTTAGCGTACTAAATAGCACGTTAGTGTGGAATTTGGGACGCAACCTTTTTGGTTTTTGAATAATTGGTTGACAATGATGTTATTAGTTTTGTACCTTCATGATTAACTTTATTGTCATTCATACTATTCACATGGCAAGTGCACAGCAGAACTAAATTGTGCTGCATCTGAAAGTGCTAACAAGAGTAAAAGTGATACACCTTGCACTTGTCATTTTAGCCATTTGCCTGGTGAAGACCTGGTAGGATCAAAACTTCCAATAGTTTGTTAGTTTCTGAGCTATAAACTGATATGCGAACATGTGCATGTGCAAAAACAGGTAATGATAATGTCGGAGGGAAAACATGAGTTTGTATGAACATAATGATAGTTCCATGAATCTGTGTTGATCAGATAGAGTGTATGGAGACAGGCCTCCTCTCTTACTGTCAGCTCCTCCATTTTGTCCGTAATGCAGCGTTATTGGTTTTCTCACCTCTTTCCTCTCCATCCCTCACCACAACCTGGATGGCCTCTAAGCAGACGATCTCTCTCCTATCGATTACTTTCATCCCTATTCAAGCTTTTTACATGAAAGCCCTCTCTGTGTTTAATCGAATAAAAACGGCATCTTCACAAAATAAAAGCTGGGCTTATAAAATAAAACTGCCACGGGTTAGCCTTCAGCCCCTTTGGATGTAACGGGAGAACTTTGGGCTATTCTGGACCGGGATAATCACTTTTAGTGGCGTTTCATGTTACAGGACGCGGCAGGTATTTATAGTTGGAAGGGAAACATTTGTGGTCAGGAGAGAGGGATAGAGAGAGCTCGCAGGCTTTGTTTCGGTCTGTCTCACTCAGTGCCCACATCCATTTACCTTAAAGCCACATTAGTAGAAGGCAGGGCGCCTTTTAGGGATCACACACATACACACAGGCAAGTGCACCCAGTGACATCAAACATGTATGAGGGCACGAACAACGACACACACTGTAGTCACTGTAGTCCACAAGTTATATTTAGACTCCTATTCTTCTTGTCAATTGTGTGGGGAGTGTTTTTCTTCTGTATGTCTTTACCGAGACAGGAAGACGAAGAATCATTTTTAGGTTTAAGGGACTAGTTAGAACCTGAATGTACAAACAGGTGCACAGAGCACCTGTCTTTTAAAGAAGTGAAACTAACACTGTCAATGTTATTTTAAAATGCATTATACATTCTTAACCTACAGTACAGCAGCTGGGTTTCTTATGTCAAAATCGCCTTGGAAAGCCTTAATATATACATTTTTCACTCCTTTGATAATGGTAACGGCATTACATCTTGATCGTCTATTTATCCAGCCTTTTTGAGAGACAGTGGGATGTTTAATGTCAAGGATACTGGCTTTTAGTATTGATGTTTCATTTCTCTCTCTGTATTCTGGGGATGTGCCTAAAGCTTTGTGTGTGTCATCTACCTCCTCAAGATCTTCACGTCTTCATGAAAATACACAAATGTTCCCAAATGCTGTCTTCACAGAAATCCCCCTACTATAAACTACACTCCATGGAAAAGATGACTCTAACAGACACAAATCAATTATTCTTATGTTCCTAGTCCTCATGTTTCTGTTCTGCATTTCAGTTCCTCTATTCAAATGTATTTATTCATTTAAAAAGTTATATGGGGCTGCAACTAATGATTATTTTCATTATCGATTAATCTGCCGACTATTTGCTAGATCAATCGATTGGTCTATAAAACATCAGAAAATAATGAAAAATGCCCATCCCAGTTTCTCAAAGTCCAAGGTAATGTCTTTAAATGTCTTGTTTTATCAGTCTAAATCCCAAAGATATTCAGTAATATGATATAAAACAGAGAGAAGCAGGAAATCTCCTTATTTGAGAGGCTGAAAACTGCATTTTCTGCCATTTTTGCATGAAAAAATTACTTAAATGATTAATCGATGATCAAAATAGTTTATTTTTCTGTCGATTGATTAATTGTTGCAGCTCTATATATACTCTATATATACTGTATATGCTTCCAATGAAGCGTAAATTTTTACTTAAATGTGTCAATAAATTGGCGCGTTAAAAATAACACTCATTATTCTCACAGGACTTGAACGCAGCGTTAGAGAGCCAGAAACTGAAGCCCCACTGTGATCAGGAACAGAGGAGCATATTGTAAACAGGAAGAGCTGGACCCACCCACTCACACTTACACACACACACACACACACACACACACACACACAAACACACACTTCCTGAAACAAGCAGCCGCCCCTCCTCCTCCACCCGAACCACCAGAGACACCGAGGAGAGACAGATTCAGGGATGAGAAAAGACAAGAGGAGAACCATATTTGATGTGGAGCATCAAATGGAGGTGTGTGTGTGTGTGCGAAGACAAGCAGCAGCGATGTTACTAAGATGTTCTTCACTCCAGCACAACCAACAAAAGAGATGCCGTTCTGATCAAAGAAGCAGAGAAAACTTTGAAGACGTCCTCTTTTGATTCGATTAGGCACACTTCTATGTTTGTGTTCGAGGAGGAAATTAATTTTCCACAGCCAGACGAACACAGATACATCCATTAAAAACCCATCATGACTCACAGATTGACATGACTTAAGACACGCATCAACATCGCAGAGCAGAGGCAAAGCGATACAAACCATTTCATGCGTACATCATAAGATTCGGAGAAATGTGTGATTTGAAACTATTAAAATAGTGTTCAGTCTGCGCAGTAATACTGTAGTTAGTGCTGCCGTATGACGCCTGCCAAGTAAAGATAACATTTACAGAAAACGGAGCGCAGGAAATCACTGCAACACACACACACACACTATTCTCTGTCTGAGCTGTTGTTCCACTGATGACCAAAGTATTTTATCTCCCGCTGCAACAGGCAGCGCTGAAAAGAAGCCTCAACCAAAAAGCCACGGACGACAACCTGCTCTCTGCGATACCGCTGACGGACACACAGCCTTCAACATCTAAACGCTGTGTCATATATCAGGGTAGCATGTGCAAACACGATCGAACACATGCACACACGTGTTATCTCTGTGCTGCCACTGAGCCGCCGAGATAAGAGGAATCTTGTCCCCTCCACTAAATCATGAAATACAGACATAAAGTGTGCTACTACATTTGAGATTAAGTTTTGGCTAAAAAGGGTGAGAGGGATAAATAAATGCAGGGGTGTGATTGTTTATTCTCAGTATTTAGAACAGCAGAGCGATTTAGCAAAGTCACCACTTTCTTCACGACTGCTCCCGATGGACTCAAAGTTTAAAAAAAGGCACTGGGGCAGGCTGAAAATAGCAGCGAACACGAACTAGTGTCTTATAGGCACGTGGAGACGTACGTTGTGCTGTATGTATGTACATCCACTCTGCAGAGAGAGAGAAAAAAAACAACTGATTTAAAGATTTAATGTGTATATTGTTATCTTTATATGTGATATTAAACTAAACGTCCTTGTGTGTGTCAGTCTGGGCGTGTTTGTGTGTTACCTGAGTCACAGATTAAATACCAGCTGTGCTCCCCATCTGTCACCATGACGCTCAGCCTCACCGAGGCCAACAGGCCAGACCAAATAAGATAATGATAAATCCTCATCATCCACTTTCAACCATCGCGGTGCGTTCACGCTGTGACAAAAACAAGTCAGCAGAGAGTTTAGAGCCGAGTGTCCAGGAAAGGATAAACGGACGCTCAAAAGGCTGATAAAAGCTGTCCACTGAGAAGCTTTTTTGTGACCATCGGCAGCCAATCAGAGCTCTGCGATTCAAAGTAGTTGAGATTTCTAATTCAGCCTGTGTGTAAAATTGATGTAAAGTTGATAAATGGCATGAATCCAGCTACTATGATTAGCATTTCCTTGTTTCCACTATTGGAAACGTGATCTTTTCATGAATTTGCACACTGATGTCAGAGCACTTTTTGTACAGTAGTTATGTAATATAGTAATACTGCTCTTCTAAACAGATGAACAGTCAACTTTTGAAGCCTATCTCTGTAATTTTCATTCATTAAAAAAAAAATGCAGTGTCAGCCAAAAGCTGCATCCTTTAATCACATGCCACAAATTAAAAAATCCAGAAAGTACATCACAAAATAATCACAGATGTGAATGGTCAGAACAGGGAGGGGCAGGGCAAAACAAATCCCCAGCAGTGACACGTCTGGTGTGGTTACTGTATGTGTCCCAACAAGGCAAATTCGTTTTAACGCCACTAATTTCTTTAACACATTAACGCAATTGATCTTTCGGAGGTTGTAGCGGGGTCAGTTTTAAAGCTAGAGTGAAGATCAGATGAAACTAGAAAACCTAAGGAATCCATTGGTACCAACCATGTCATGCTAGCTTGTCGCGAAGGAGGTTAAATAACGCTCCAAACTTACGCTAAATTTTAGCGAGGAAAAACTGTCATGACCATTTTCAAAGGGGTCCCTTAACCTCTGACCTCCAGATATTGTGACAGCCCTAGTCCCAACAAATGCCTGTAAGGAATGGGGTGACATCAACCTCCATGCATGTTACGCTCTAATATTCGCCTGGTTGGTGAATGTGTTTCTATCAGAGGAAACTATCTTCACTCTCCATATGAAGGTCAGATTGAGGAGAATAAAAAGCATTAAAAACCTTCAAAAAGGCAACGCAACTCCAGAAAAAGAAAAAAATTGTGCCACTGTTGTTGTTGTTGTTGTGTGTGGAAGTAAAACAGAAAGCCACTCTGGCTTCACCAGACATGAGAGGACAGAATACTAATCAGTTACAACCAAGCCAGCCGGTCTATAAAGCAAACTATCTGTCAGTGTCGGTCTCTGGGGGATTTAGAGATCTTACCCCTCTAGTCCTCACTGTTTTGTAACACACACACACACACACACGCGCACGCACACTGATGGCCCGATCACGAGCGCACCGCTGGTATTAATCAGAGTCGGTCAGACTTTACGATTCAGCATTTGTACTGGTACGTGCGTGTTTCTATTTGAGCTGATATTATCGTCATAACTCTACACCTGCAGGTCCTCACAAGCCCACGTTCCTCAAACAATGCAGAGAAACACAGGACGGAGGAGAGAGAGAGAAAGTCCTGCAGTTTGTGTGATGAAAGATTGAAATAAAGCTATATTGTTACTAAACTTCTAATAATGTTAGTATTAGGTTACTGTCACAACTTGCTATAGTACCACTATGACTGTTATTATCAATTGCTGCTATAATTAGTGATACTTCTATTTTTATTACAACCACTACAGCTCCTCCTACCACTGCTGAAACATAGGAGGAAACACCACTGTGTTTGTTTAGCCTACATTTACTAGCTTGAGTCAGTTCCTGCAGGATCCTTCCAATAAAACCTGAGTAATCGTCGTCTCTTGAACCTCCTGAGCTTCCGTAACTCACGTCACACACACTCAATCATTAATCAAAGGGACAGATCCAACCCTCACTGTGGAATGCCAAACACATACCGAAACACCTGGATCACACCAGTACTAAATCAGAACAGGAATCACAGTGACGTTACTACAGGTGCTGGTAGACTGTAGTGATCAGTGATCTAATGGCTTTATACTGTCAAGATCTGAAGCCTATAAGGGACAGAATGTGAGCATAAACAGCAGCACAGCGGACTCTCTGGAGATCATCTAACACAGATACTCACCTGCTTCCATTACCTATGTGGGTCAGCAGACCGCAGTACGAGTGAGTGCTGGTTCGTTTTGTGGACTGAAGATCCAAAGCGCTGTGTATCTTAGTTTTTGATTGAGTGTAAATAATATTATTTATTATTAAAAAGCATTTGTTATATGTAATAATACAACGCCAGGTTGCTGCAGTCTGTGTCTCTATTATTTCTTGGTGCAATGACACAATTTCTTAAAAAGAATGAATACAGTTTTCTAGCACAGATGCATGGACGGAAACATGCATATATTCCACACAGGTGGTTTTATCTCAGTACACCAACATACACCACTCCCTCCAGACCAACCCTTCCTGCTGAATCACTGATCCACTCTGTGATAAACTACTGAAACTGGGAGAGGAGAGGAGAGGAGAGGAGAGGAGAGGAGAGGAGAGGAGAGGAGTGAGAGGAGTGAGAGGAGAGGAGAGGAGAAAACCTCAAAATGAAGCTGGAAAAAAGGATGAAAAGAGCTGAGGTAGGGAGGGACGATTAGGATGGAGAGGAGGAAGGGTGCTAGACTAAAGAAATGAGGAGGAGATGAGGGGAATAAAGGAGGTAGGGTGTGACAAAAAGGAAAAAGGGAAGAGAAAAATGCAGAGGACCTGAAGGTAATACATGAGGAAAAGAGGATGCAAAAGAGAAAAAGGAAGGTAGAAAAGGAAAAGAGTAAAGACGGAGAGGAGAGGAGAGGAGAGGAGAGGAGAGGAGGAGTAACCTTCTGACCTCCTGTCAGCTATACAGAGAGCTTCATTAGCCTGGTTTTCACAGAGCAGATCTCAGCAGGGAACTGGGATATCACACCTGCTTTACCACACTGACTGACTTCATGACTTCTAGCTCTAGTCTAGATTCAACTTTCACCACTTTGATGACCCCAAAAATACAAATATTCAATGTTTTCCTGAGGTCATTTATTGGAGTCAGAGTTAGAGACCCTCTGTAGCAGCATGAATACACCTCTCTGCTGAAAGCTACTCTAATGGCACTGCTTGTTGTAAGCTGCTTTAAGCAGTTATTGCACTCAGTGCAGGATAGATGCGAGGCGGGAGGCAGAGCGGCTAATAGGCTAACCACCGACTGGGCTTCTCCTCAGAGCTCATAGAACACCATTGTTGTGGGTTTCCTGCGGATAAACACGGTCATTCTTTGGATGTCGAGGGAATAAACTTACACACTGTTCATACTTGCTTCATTGTGGTGTATGTGAGAGGGGGAGCGCTGCTGCTGGTCACATGATCCCCCATGACTTGACCTAATGCTGCGTTTAGGTCACATGAAATAAATGTGGTAAAAGGTTGACGGATAAAAGTGACAACTTTCAGTACTGTAGGAAGTAGGAAGCAGCCTTTTATAAAGCTGAGGTGGACAATCCGTTTAAGTTTGTACATTAGTTTCCATCGCACACGAATACAGCACAACAGGAAGCCGTTTTCATCTTTGCTCTTTATCTCTCATTATTCAGCAAAATGCCAGTGACTCACCATGAATGCACCTTGACTTGCAAACATCACATGGAAAACACAACCAGTCTGACTCAGACTCTCTCTCTCTGTCTTTCCAGCATTGAAAACAAATTCAACACACACAACATACTGTCTTTGGATGTGCTTGTGAAAATGAACGGATGACACTGAATCCAACCGATTCCGGTAAATATTCAATCAAAAGTAAGCAGTGAAGTAAATTGAGTTTGCATGTGTAACAAAGTGACTGTTCCACTCATCAGTTCGACGTGTCTGTGTGTGTGTGTGTGTGTGAGTACCCAGGACACACTAAGTGTCTGCATTGATCTGTGGACACTCAGCTCGCTTTAAATAACTCCAACTCTGACACTCAAAGGCAGTGGGCTCTAATGAGTGAGCAACACCACACAATGTTTTACAGTAAATGTGTTGAAGAGACAACAAAATATGATATATATGAAAGAAATATGAAAATGTGAGAGAGCCCACACATAACGACATGTTAATTTAACAGTTTTGTTCCTGTAGTGTGTGGAGAGCAACGATTTGACCAAAACAGCACACCACACACGGACAGATCCATTCTTGAACAACAAGAGTCCCCACTAAAAAATCTCGCAAAATCTCTTGTGATAAAACGTGACTTTAGTGTAAACAAAATACTGAACGTTTAATATTTACGATTTGAAATTGTTGCGGCCGGGATGGACTTCTGAGCCGATTGGGGGATGTAAAAACACTCTTAACACACCTCACACCACAGGAATATCTGGAAATATGATCTTTAGAACCATCAAAAACGCTCATGCGATATATTTGTCCCAGATTTTATCGACAGGTCTATGAATCTGAGAATCACACAAAAGCACCACTTTAAATCTTGTGTTTGCCAGAGATGTGCTCATAAGGTTCTTAGAAACACGTCATTCAGCATGAAAAAAGCATAAGAAACAACTAAATTAGTTGTTAGTTTCTACTGATATCCGACTTGACTCATCCACCTCCAAAGCACTTAGGGTAGAAGCTGTAATGCATTCATATTCTTGATTACAACCTGCGTTGCAGTGGGGTTTCATTCTGTTCATCAGACATTTTTTATGTTCCTCGGGTTGACAGTCCCATTAGCTGCTGCTCCAGTAGTGTACGTGTGTTTTCACCTCACTCTGTTAGTGCTTTCACTTCCTGCTGTAAAGCAATGCCGTCCACACGTCTCCCAGGAGCTCAGAGAAAAGCAACCAAAATGCTTTTAATACTTTTAATCTTCATCTTCGATGTGTTTCTTTCCCCCAGCTTTTCATTCTCTCCGTCTGTCTCCTCCTCGTTAATGGGAGCACTTCTTCCGTAATGTTTGTCCTGTAGGGACACGGCGGCTTAGTGGTGTTCATTACACCATTGTTTGTGTTGCCGGTAATCGTTCCCACACTTGACACACACACACACACACACACACACTGAAGAATATATGAAAGCTGCGTCTACTGCTGCATCTCAGCTCATCCCAAATTACGGCTGCAACAATTACTTCCATTATCAATTACTCTGCCTCTTATTTCTTGTTCAATTAACTGATGAACCGTTAATAAAATGTCATAAAACTGTGAAAATGTCCTCATGCATTCCTCATTTTTTTCCCCCACGATATGTGAGGTAGTAAAGCTCAAACTGTAGTCTAATAGGAAGTATAGAAACTTAAACTCTAAAGGTGCTAAATGTGAGACTGGGAGCATTTCTGTTGCCTCCGCACGGCTCTTAACATGGCGGCTCACAGCTAACGAAGTCGTGTCTACAAGGTAACCCACAATTTGGGAAACTTTTGCAAGGTGGTTAAGGTTAGGCATTGACCTTGGATGGTTACGGTTAGGATAGCTCGTCGGGCAGCAAGTCTTGCAAGAGTTTTTGCACGTTTTTGCAAGTTCACATGCACTAAAAGGCACGCACAGCCGGCCCGTCTACGTCAACAAAGCACAGAGAAGCCCTGATTACAACACACACAGAGGGAGAGAGCCGTCATTATCTGCTCAGGTAGACATTACTCCTCTATATCTTTACATAGACAATAGTTTACTGCGATTCTCTACCTCCATCTCTACTCCTTTTCTGTCTGCTTGCCAGTTGAACAGACTGGTGGCTCCTCGCTAACCGGTCTACCCTCCTGGTTGGTCTCCAGGGACTCTAAATCAGTCAAATTCAAGCCTCTCTGGAGCCCCTCTCTCTTTGTTTCTACTCAGTCTGAATCAACTTTGAAATGCTCAATTATTAGTGTTTCCCATCAAGCTGTCAGTAAAAGAAAATATCCAGGAGAACATAACAGGGATGTTTGTTTCAGCTAATGTTACTCTTCTTTCCTCCTGAAGACCAAAACAAACTAATGCATTTGAAAAGCACAAACTAATGGGTTCTTTATGAAACAACAACACATGACGTACATCTTTTTTTTGGTGGACATTTATTTTGAAGCTTGACTACTTCCACATTTGACTCAGTTAGTTGTGCAACTGAACCAATCATCTATTGTATATACCTTACTGTACTAAAACAATGAGATTAGTTATTCCAAATCAATGTTGTTCCTGCTGTTTAATGCTGATTGTAATTGCATATCAAAATCAATACTCAAAAATATGTTGAAATGTGTCATTTTCATCTGTTTGTCCTGATTACATTTCCAGCATCCTGTTCTCTGCCAGTCTGATCTGCTATGTTGCATCACAGTTGCTATAACTGGTCTTTAGTCAATCATTTGACACTGACGTCATGCCTGTCATATCCTGTTCTTCTATTATATTGTTGTATACTGATTTGTTCTCTGCTTTGTGCTGTTTTTAGTTTAATTGTCTCTGTTCGGTTCAGTTGAGCTCCCTGTTCTGTCCTGTTCCTGGTGTTTCATTGTCACATGTCCCCATGAATCCCGCTGCCCTTCCATGTCACCTAGGGAGACAAACACACACACTCAATGAGAGTGTGTGAGAGGGTGCAGGAGAGGAGAAAATGACTAGATGGTCAGTTTGCTTTTCATTATCTCCTTGACAACCACGAGATTAACAATCTCCCTCTCTCACTTCTACCACTGACTATTATCTCACTATCTGTGTCGTCCTTTCTTCCTTTAGATTTTATCTCTTTGATTCTTTGTGTCTGACTCTCCCTCCATCTCCTTTCCTTCACTGTAACATCTGTCATACTCTCAGGCAGATTAAGAGACTGTGATGTTTTACGGTCAATAAGAGGGACAAACAAAACAATTTGTTTGACTGTTTTTTCATCCTGCAACTGCTTGGCAACAAGTGTGATTATCACATCTCAGTGGGAGGGTGAAAAATCACAGGACAGATCAGAGGGAGGAGGGGAACTGAACGGCATCATGTGGCGCTCATGAGACCGGTCACCTGACTGGGGGCCCAGCACCACGCTGGAAATGGATTCCTAGAAGCTGCGAGATCTGTGGAAGATCTTTCCAGCTGTTGAAGTTAAAAGAAAGTGTGGCAACACAGTCATGCATAGTCTCAATTACAGCTGCTTCTAGGACACCTTTTTATCGTCTGTGACTGATTATATTCATACAGCTGCAGGAAAAAATAACTGATCATGAGGACAAAAAAATCATTCACTGGACAGTTCAAATGCTCGTCACGATGCTCACATCCTGGAAGAAGGCCAGTCAGGCCACTGAGCCCTTCATCTTCACCACATCTCCCACCAGTGCTAGCCTCAGCTATTTATAAGATGCTGCTGCAGTTGTATTTACTGTATGTGAATCTTTAAGACCACTTTAGACTTCAGAGGGAATTTACTTTAAAGCAACAAATGTTATTCATCCAGAGTTGGTGCCATTTGCGTCTACCTTAGTGCTGTAAATCAATCCCGCTGCAGGACTGTGGCGACACACAACGTAGAAAGCACTGCTGGGTTGCAAATTTAGCAGTGGCCTCTTTTGTTTGTGGCAATTACGCTCAAATATTAATGTGGTGATTATTTATTCATGTTAAAATGCAACACAAAGCACATTTAAAAGGATTTAGTGTTGTTATTTGGGTTCACTCGGTGTAATGCTGCTGCACTCAGACACATTTACGTGACCATAGTTCCATTATTTATATTGTTCTACTGTTATACTTCTTCCCGTCTGTCACTTCCAACATGACTCTACTGCTGCTTAGCACACTTCTACTCTCATGTCCATCACATACTGCAGAATAATAACGACGCTTTGACCCAAAATTCAAAGTCCATATTGAATGAATGTAGTTTTGTCATCATCTAATCAAAAATGAATAAAGATCTATAAAGCCCATTTGGGCTCTAATGTGACAACATGCCATCTCAGCTCTATCAGTGCACTGATGTGTAATCTCAGCATTATATCACTTGGCGCTGCTCCGCTCTGACAGCGTGTTAGAGAGGATCACAGTCATCCACTTCACGGCGGCTGCCAAAAGAGCATCGATAATGTTACAGAATAATCGATGCTGGTTTCATGTGTGCAAGTTGCTCTGCTATGGAAATCACTTGCTAAATCCACCGCCACGCATCATCTGCACTTCCAGGCAATACTGGTTTGTATTTTGTCGCATGGCAACAAATGCACCTTCACGAAGAGGATCTTTTATAAGTTGTTGCAAAAGTGGCTTCACAAGTGCTCCCTTTGGATGCCATTGAAAAGCTTTTAGCTCAGCCTCAGGAGCTCCATATTCTGCCTTAAATCAGCTTTTTATGAAAGAAAACACACTCAAATGTCAGTATTATTGTTAAAAAACAAAGATGAGATACATGCAAACAAGGACAAATCTATCCTCTGACTACGAATACAGTGTTTTTCATTTTGTAACTATGTAAAAAGAGAGAGAGAGGGCAGCAGATTGTACCTCTGCAGCGGCCAAAATCCAAGCGTAAAGAGGAACGTTACACAGAAATGTACAGATTTAACTCCCTTCCTGCATTTGAAAGCAGAATCTTTAATAAAGGGAAAGTCTAAACACAAAAGACAGGGAAGCAATGTTTGAACTTCTCGCTGTTTAGCTTCACCCTTTGTTCAATTTTGCATTGTTGCAAGACAATTGAAATCCAACTAGTACTACTGAATAGGGGTGTAAGAAAATATCAATACACTTGAGTATCGCATGTGGGTGCAGCACCTTTACAGGTATACAGTCTCATCACTACCCTGGATTCACAATGAACACACACAAACTGAGAGAAGAAGGAAGCGCGAATACAAACAAAGTCAGGGAAAAGGACAAAGCAAACGGCACAAGATGGATACAACTTCGCTCTGGGTTGAACTGAAGCATGGAGGCATTTGCTGAAGGTAATATTGTTCAACCTGAACCACAAGTTTGCCTGATGCACTGAACCAAAATGCCAATCAGCTCCAAAGACTACAGATTTCTCCTTCCTTCCGACACCTACCAATGATATCTAAACAAAAAGTGTAGCACAAATTCCTCAGAAGATATTGGACGAGCTGCTGCCATACCAGGAAAATGATCTCATCGTATCCCATTGACAGAGGAACGCTACTCATAACTGCTTTATTATGGATAGATGTCCGTTAACTACCCATCGTAATGGGTCTGATGGGAAGAGGTCAACCAAAAGTGATGCATTTCTTGCAAGTAGGCAAAAATGTGTGTGTACGTACAGTAAGAGGTGCGTGCTACTAACCGATAATCCAAATAATCAATGATGTCCTGCTAGCAAACAGAGCAAAGAGAGAGGAACAGGGGTGAGACGTTAGGGCTGAAAGGAAGAGAGGAGTATGCAGGGTGCAGCGTCAGCATTTAGGAAGAGGAGGGGTACACTCCCACTTCACTTTTCTCTCTGTCTCTGACGTGAGGACCGTGGGGAATGGTGTGTTCCAGCAGCGAGTGGGCCAGCTATCATTCCCTCAGATGGGGAGAACATTAAGGTGTACCTCCTGCCCCTCTCAGCACTTTCACCGGCAACCCGGACCAATGTTATTATGATGGCCCAAGTTCAAACAACTCTCTCTCTCTCTCTCTTTGGATAGAGGCCTCCACGCACCATTAGGCCAGGGCTATCCATCATCTGTCTCCTTGTTCAATGGGCTGTAATACACTGTTAATGTTACTGCAATGACACTGATACAACCCCTTAATGGAGCTCACCCTCCTCAGCAGGTACTCTTTGGGCAATGGGAGGAGGAGATAACTTAAAACGCAATGATACAGTCTTTTATGTATCAGCTGATACAAAAAATTAAGAAAGCAGCTTTGAACTATATTAGTGGATCTGAGGGGTCATAAGATGATTAACAGGATAGGATAAAATGCAAACAAGCTACACAGAATTAACTTTTTCAGATGTTTCTCTGATCCTTAATTGTTTTTTTCATGAATTACTGGATAATTTTACCCCTTTAGACCTTTGAAGAATTATTCCAATAAAACAAGGAAAATAATCTTACTGTCTTTGACCCGGTCACAACACATAAACATATGCAACCAATGGTGTGCCAGGCTGTGCCCGTGCCACCCAAAGAGGCAGCTGGCACACCCAAAAATCAAATGCAGAAAGAATTTTAGTTATAGCCTTACTAAGACGAGTTACTATTACTGAACAAAACAACCCGCCACTATCCGTCTGCAGCCGTTTATATCTCTACTAGTGGAAGTTGGCGACCCTACACACACATTTAGCAGGAAAAAAGTCATGTTGCGTGCGGCCGGGGCTTGCTGCATTCACTTGCACTCGAACATCAGCGGTTTTGCTGTTAAAACTGCCAAAAAATTAACCAGGCACTCGCATAAGTGCTGTCCAGGGCTGAATTTCAGTCCCAATCCGCCCCTGGATCATGCGGCTCACCCAATTTTTCTGATGTACACCCACACTATGGCTACGCTAGTGTATGCAATGGGTCACATGCAGAAAATCCTTCATTTTAAAAGGGGTCACAAGTCAAACAAAGGTTAGGAACTACTACCTTATATAACAGCAAAATGTTTCAGAAACATTTGTGCATCTCAATCGCATCTTCAAATAACTTTTCTGTCAGCAAATCCTCACATTTGATGAGCTGGAACCAGCACATACATGACTCTACATGGAACCTACACATCATAAACATTCGCAGAATATGGGTTTATAGATGCAAATTTACATTATAAATATACCCCGTGACTTGGATGTATTTGTAGACGTGTATTGTCAGCTCTTTAGAAAGATTTTAACGTTTGAACTACTAGAATAATAATCTTCCTTTAAAGTGCAAATAAATATAAAAAAAATAAAGTAAATCATGACTCAAACAAACACAAGGGAGTCCTTAAACGTGGTTGAAAAGTGAAGCAGCAGCAGCCAGTGAAGCAGAGCGAGTGGCTTAGTGAGAGCCAGTAAATCCTTCAGGTAAAGAGGTTAACCCTGGTGGTGGACAGTATGGACGGGCAGGTGTTAACTGATTAGCATGAGGCTGAGAGGAAACGTGCCGCTGTTGGCACACACATTATACAGCTTCACAACAACATAATAAAACCTTCTGATTCACGCAAACACATCAGGCCATGCATATGCTATTTTATTTATCAACCGTTCTGTTATCGCCATTACTGTTGTGATTTACAGTTATTTGAGCATCAGCAGCAGAAACACAAATTTGAAATTTGCCTTTTGTGCTTGAATAAATATGAAAAACAAGTAACAGGGCCTTTTAAAAAGCCATCAGAATAAATATTAGTTTTGTCATTCTTGTGTCATAATCGATTTATTCTGTGTTTTCCTTAGGACCGTCACTAATCAGCTTTTCACTACACAATTACCGTGGCCAATAGAATTCACAATAACAATATTATCATGATATCTATAGAAAATTTGAAATAAACAACAACTAATAATGTTAACAGTCCTCTTTTACTTTGTTTATTGTGCTTTTTGTCTCTTTTTTTGGCAAATAAATTACACTCAAAATACGAGTGTAACGAAGTGGAAGGAGAGTCTGCAACCATAATATGTATATCTAAAAATTATTTAAGTGCCACTGGATTATTTACGCAATATTTTGTGTGTATGTGTATTATTAACATAATATTTTTATTTTATTTTTTATTTTAAATATCATTTTAAATATATTATTGTCAATACTGGTATATCGTGACACCCCTAGTTTTCCTATTGACCTCTCTAAAGAATTAACAATTAACTATTGACTCAGTAAATAATTTTTCATCTCCAATTTGCTGTATGAAAGCTGTAATTCTTCAGTCTTGTGGACATTTTGGGGGACAGGTGCATCAGAACAGTCATTATTTGACCTTTTAATTTACCACCACATCACCGTTTGTAATACTAGTCTACTCTGTAGTAATTAAACCCAAACCTGTGACCCCATGGTATCCCTGGACCCCACACTGAGCAGCCCTGCTGTGCGCTGATGATAACCCCACAATAAGAAGCTACACCGACGTCACACACCCACATTATCAGCCAGTCTGCTTATGAATTATTGACAACTAGACAGAGCCAAGGAGTTCATGTGATCCGCTGCCCTCTGCGTCACCTGGCTACTACTGAATTCCACCTGCCCGCTTAACGGTAACACCACAGAGACGACAATATGATCACCAGCCGTTATTCACTTTACTCTACACAGCCTCATATGCACAGATCAGTTAACATGCTTCATGCCACAGCTGCTGCTGAGGGACAACCTATGTACCAATTAGAAAATACAGCAGCAGGAGATAAGTGATTGGCTTAGATTTTAAAGTATAGCTGTAAAATGGATTAAGTGTGCGAGGGTATAGTGAACACCAGTAACCCTTTAATCCACTGTGTGAAGGCAGGAAGCCAGACAGAGAGAGAGAGGAGAGGAGAGTAGAGGCACTTCCTGTCCAGGAATCCAGGATTCGTCAACAGCAGAGGAATGCTGCCCGGCTGCTTCTACCTCACCTCTACCTCTACACTGACTGATTCAGTCACAGCTGCAAACTATAGTGCTGTAACTGTTTATTATGCATTAAATCATTTAATCAGATTAAGATATTATTGCCTTCTAACAATCTGGATGAAAAAAGTCCATCGTATTTTATATTTTCATAAAAAAATAATGCTTTTTTATATGTCATTCCTGGCTACCGGGATAGGAAACGGGTTTAAAATCATTTTTAACAGGCGGCGAATTGATTAGTTTTTCATCTTGATGGTTAGAAGAGTCTCCAGAACATCTTAATTTTTCAGAAAAATGGATGTTTAGTGTTGTGACTCGAATGTCATGATAATGAGAGGCACAAACTGGGGCGGCTGGTTTCACCTATGACATTTTGTTAGGCACATGGGCAACCGTAAGGAAACTAGTAACACCTTGGTGCTTTTAAAACATCCAGTATGTGTGTCAATGTGGTGAGTTTGTTCCTTCTTTCTATAGTAAATAAACAGGGAACTAGTGTAGCTACTCTATACTGTAGGCTTATAATACTAAGCTGGACAAATGATGTTCAGTCCATCATTAAGTGGAACTAAGAGACCAAAACCGTACATCTACTATCTTTTGGGTGCATTTTTTTTTAACAGAAAACAAGAAAATGGGAGGATGAGAAAGTAGTAGAGAAATTTAAAGTGGAAAAACAACAAAATGAAGAGAAATGGCTGAGAAAAGAGCTTTTTCTTTTGATTGAACGCAACTACCAATAAGCAGCATACCAAAAGGACAACAGGAAATTACTGTTAAAGGGCGGTTATATTGTGAAAAAACTTATTTCAGCACTGAAGCACTGCAGTGAGTCTACAATTTAGCACAATAAATGGTACTTTTTTTAAACTTGCAGGGACTAAATTACCCCGAGAAGAGCAGAAAAGAAAAGCAGGGCGGCGAGCCAGCGGAGTGAGTGAGTACAGTACAGTACACGAGGTCTCAGTGCTCCTACTTGTCACTGTGATTACATTTTGTTCTCATTCAGCCTGGATGGCAGCGACAGCCACAACCATTACAACTCTACATGTTACACTTTAAAAGATAGATACGGGCTTACATAACATCCTCTGCCTCCTTTCTTCATCAGAGTTGGCAGCAACTGTAGGGGCCAGTAACCCGGCAACCGTACAACTGGTATCCAAACGCTATAACCTCGGCTAAACTTAATAAAGAGTAATAATGTGTTTGTTGTCACACATTAAGTGAATTTAGCATTGCTTCCATTAATATCTGACAACACTGATAGCGTGTTTTTTTTAATTAGGCGATATTTTATATTGTACGATTACATGCATATTAAACAGTTAAAGGGTCTCGGGCTGCTACTAACAATTATTTTTTTATTGCTAATTAATCTGCTGATTTTATTCTGGATTAATAAATTATTTGGTGTATAAAATTTCTGAAAATAGTGATATATATATATATATATATATAAAATTATATATATATATATATATATATAT
>CAKAKR010060135.1:101875-172178 GCA_916700685.1 Adelosebastes latens
ATTATATATATATATATATATATATATATATATATAAATAAATCCATCACAAGTCCACAACCAGAACAATCCAAAATGCAAATATATTCAGTTTACTATCACATAACACAACTGAGAAGCTGGGACTAAGGACTGTTTGACATTTTTGCTTGAAAAATTACTTAAAAGATGAATCGATTATCCATGTTGAAGCTGAAACCATTGAAAAATGGTCATCATTAATACGGGCGATGAAGAACTCTAGTCAACTCTTTTTATCCTTTTCTTATTTTTATACATAATATTTTATTTTATTTATTTTTATTCCTATTATATTCTTTTTTTTTGTTTGGTTGATACTACAGGTACAGTATACAGAGATGTTTGTGTTCTGCTCATGTTTATGTAATATGAACATGATTATTACCAATGAAGAAGTATCTCTAAACAATGTTCATACAAGACGTGAATATAAAAAAATATACGTTAAAACAAGTGTAATTGTACTGTATCTGCATCTCCTCCAAGTTGTATGTTTTCTGTATTATGTGTGATGATGAATAAATAAAAAAATAAGTGCAAAACAAAAAGAAAAAGATTAATCGATTATCTAAATTATTTCTCTGCACATTTACTTATTGATTAATGGACTAATTGTTTCTGCTCTGTAAAAGAAAAATAGCCGGTGAAAAATGTCATATTTCCTACAGTACCATAATGAAAATTAGCTTTTATTTTTGAAAACAAAGTGCTAAAATATTGTCTACACGTTTATATTTGAATTCAAATTTTCCTGGAAAAGATTTAGATCATTACAGGACACTTAAACTCTCCAGGACACGCACTTTTGTGAAATCTATAGAAACAATAAAGGTTACAGGTTTCAGTAAAGGGTAAAAATGATTAAATATATACATTAACTGCATCATATCTATCATACATTTATGGTACAATAAATGACTGATATTTGAAAAGGCCAAAATTAGCAAATGAATCAATCTAATTTCAAACATAATAACAAGTTGATAACCGTAACAGGTAAACCAGAGACTACATACATGAAACCCGTTAGATAAATCTTGCTCCTTATTCCTGCCATCGCTGATCTCATCAACATCATTTCATCACATCATAGACAGCAAGGCCACTGTATTTTGCACTACTTCTTAGGCTCCAAACTGAGGTGTATTGCAGGTAATAATCAATCAATATGATCCATTATAAAAAGCATTCACTTCTCTTTAAAGTGGAAAAACTCAGAATAAAAATGAAACAAGTTTCTTGCAAGGTGGGCTGTCTTTTATAATTATTATTTCTGCACATATATTCAAGCGTCCTAATGTTTGTATTATAACAGATGTGTTTTTTCTTAATTTTCAGGATAGGTAGGAGAGTGAAGATGTAGATTTATTTCTGTTAAATTCCAGGTACGATTTTTGATCTTAAGCACACCGTCTACTGGGATTATTTGGCTGCTACGGGTAGAAACAAGTGTGCGTTGTAAAGAGTTATTAGAGGTGTTTCAACAGAATCAGCTTGATTCTATTGTGTTTATTGCTCAGTTGTTGTGAAATCACCTGGATATTTATCACCGCATAAAACATCACTGCATGTGAATCAGAATAAAAGACACATCTCAACATGCCCAGAGCATGGCTGTCTGCCCACAAAGCCACAAGTGATTCGTTTTAATCGGCCTCATGAAACGAGCTCGTCACATGCGTTCTTCCTTTCCCTACAAATCACTGACATTTCACATGAGCATAGCAAACGGATATATGAGGCTTTTAAATAAAGACTGAATTTCTAATTAGTTTCATGGTCAGACGTGGTCAGAGGGAGAATCCTCCATCATGCCGCTGGCTCCCAGTATTGACTGAGATGTCATAAAGTCCTGGTATTGACAACCAGATAAATGTTCCTAACCCTCAGCAGTCCCTTTGCATCCGGGTTTTTGCAGCGGCAGTACAATCAATTTAACCCTAACCCATTTGTCTAAAGCAGTTATCCAGATCAATTACAGCAGCAGACCTCATCAGCATCCCACATCCTCCCAGTTCCTTACGATAAGGCTGCATCTCACCCGTCACACAGTGGGGATTTGATCTAATCAGCCATTTGCAACAGTTGGACTGGGAGACTGTGTCTATAAGCCTCAGCTGAGCGTGGAGGAGCTGGGGTAGAAACCGGCGTTCGCTCTGTCTGGAACACATTACTGTGGAGCCTCTAATGCAACTTACTGCTCCACTGCTGCCCATCGATTTGACCAGCAGGGAGAAAACAACTGGATTACATAATTCATGGGACTGACTGCTCCATTTGTAGTCTTGTTCAACTGGGAGAAGTCACACAGATTGGTCGTTTTATCTGATGCAAAACTATGCAAAATAAGCTGCCACTGGCCATGCATCTATGAGCATGTTCAGTCATGACTGTTTTTCTATGACTTGCAGTCTGTCTGCATCTCTTTGCATGTTCAGTCATGACTGGGTATGTAGCCTACTCTCCACAATCCTGCATTACAACTGGTGGTGGTAATAGGTGACTCCACCTTGCACTTATCTAAGCACCACTCTGATTTGTTGACTGAAGGTGAATGCGGATGTGCTACTATGCTTGAAATAATATCTTCAGATGACAAATAAAAATGGAGAGATTTTCTGTGCAAAGTCTCATTCAGAAAAACTGACATTTAAAGCACATCCTTCAAAAAAGTCCCCCAAATAAATACTGCACCAAATTGGGCATTTTATTAATAAACATTTAAAATAGGTTTACAACACACTAAGGTGTATGTTAAGATTGAAGATGAACACATGAAAAATATGTCTAAAAACAGCAAGATTACAGTTGAGAACAGACAAGTTTGTTGAAAACTTCTTATTTCTAAATGTTATATTTTATTTTATTTATTTTTATTCCTATTATATTGTTTTTTTGTTTGGTTAATACAAATGCTGGTGTGCTACTATGCTTGAAATAATATCTTCAGATGCCAAAATAAAAATGGAGAGATTTTCTGTGTGCCAAATCTCATTTAAAAAGTGACATTTTAAGCACATCCTTCAAAAAAGTCCCCAAATAAATACTGCACCAAATTGTGCTTTTATTAATAAAATTGCATTTAAAATAGGTTTAGGTGTATGTTAAGATTGAAGATAAACACATGAAAAATAGTTAATTCCCCATTAAGTTAAAAAAAATGTTGTTTTATGTGGAATAAACACATTTGAATATAAAACTTTCCTATAATAAAAGAAAAGGTGTCTTTTTGTAGTTGCTGCTGGTGTGTTTTCTAGAGCTTCTTTCCACTCCCCTTTCAGTGAGTGAAACTTAATCCGGATGAGTAGCTGCTTCCGAGGAATTTGAAACCAATAGTGATAATAAAAAAGAAAGAGCTTTGGTGTGTAGAGAACAAGCTAAACTGAGAGAACACAATGTAGGTTAGTGTTGTTAAAAACTTACATATCTGCTGATGAGGGTCCGCAGAGTGCTGAAATCCATCCCCATCCTCTTCCTCCTTCTTCCTCCTTCCTCTCCTCTTTCCTTTCAACAAATGGGACTTCACTGGAGGCGCTAACTTCTTCTGAATTCTCCTTCTCTGTCCATGACTTTTACTCCATTTTCTTCTTCCTGAATGTAAAGAAAAGGTAGGCTTGGTCTGTCAAACTGTAAACCTGGACTCACCTAGTGTCACCTAGAGGGGCTGTAGTAAAGAAAGAGGAGGAGGAGTTCAAACAGGATCAGACAAGCGGTTCTGCTCCTCCTTTGAGACTAAACTATCTCCCTCTTCCTCTCCTCTCTGCTGCGAGACTACTAATAATCTTCTTGTCTCGCAGCCAAAGGAGCTTTTCTCTCACTACGTCACGAGGAGCCAGGTGGTGGTGCTCGTGGTGGTGGCTCTGAACTGGAGGTGAGCGCATGCGCACTCTAGTGTTTTTAGGGTGTAATTGATTGGGTGTTTCAGTTAATTAGGATATATTGATTTTGTTTGCTTGGGGCACCAAAGACAAAATTAACTTTCATTAAACTGAGTGCAATGCAATGAGAGGACAGTGCATAAACATTTACAAGTATTAAAGTGCAAAAGAACATTAAAGGTCCCATATTATAAAAAAGTGAAATTTTCTTTTTTTTAAATTTATTATAAAGCAGGCTTAAGTCAAATATAAATACTGTGAAAGTACCGAAACACTCAATACACAGAGAAATACTGTACACACAGCTCGTATTCAGAAACTCTGCATTTGAAACAAGCCGTCAGGATTTCTGCCCATTCGTGATGTCACGAATATACAATATTTAGACCCTTGACACAGATTTAGACGTAAACATTCTAAATGTGTCACAGTTTATTCCTGGTCGCAGTGTATGTGAATGTCATCAGCTGACAGGAAGTACACATGGACCCAAACTGTTGCCTAGCAACGCAATTCTGTTGCAATTCTGTTGCAATTCTGTCAAAATGCGCTAAAACAGAGCATTTTAGACAGAGGGTAAATACAGGCATATTCAGGCAGACTGTAGGAGGAAAATAAAGTTTTTTTTAACATTACAGCATGTAAACATGTTCTAATAGAAACACAAAATACAAGTATGAACCTGAAAATGAGCACAATATGGGACCTTTAAGACATAATTAAAACAAAATGTTATAAAAACATAAAATTAAATATTAGAAAATAAAAACAAGGTAAAAACAAAAGCTAGGATCGAAGCTAAAATAGAGAATAACACACAAGAGTAAAAGCTCTAGTGCAGTATAAGATCATTATCTGGTTTAATAAAAAGCAGCAGCAAACAGGAAAGTTTTAAGCTTTGATTTAAAAGAACTCAGAGTTGGAGTTGGTCCTGCAGGTTTCTGGGAGCTTGTTCCAAATATTTGGTGCATAAAAACTGAACGCTGCTTCTTCTGCATGTTTAGTTCTGACTCTGGGGACACTAAGCAGACCTGATCCAGATGACCTGAGAGGTCTGGATGGTTCATAACATAGCAGAAGATCAGAAATGTATTTTGGCTCTAATTTTAGGGGTGTTGTCCCAATTTGGACACCCCAGTGGTGCTGTCCACTGATATGGTGCTGAAATCATAAAAAAAACTCATTAAAATATGTCTTTTTCCCCACATAACTTTGTTTGTTTATTTATTTTATGTGTTATTTTTTGTTATCAAGAGCTCCCTATCCTTAGAACATTTTAAAAGGAAATTATCATCACATTTAATTCATGATGTCTAATTATCTTTAGATATGTTTAGATATATTTTCTTTTTTTCTGTACTGTTTTTTGTATTTCAATGTTTTTATTGGATTGTTTTCCACTGTTTGGTTAGGTTTTTCTGCACATTTTGTGTACTTCTTGTTGTTGTCTTGTTGTATTTTTAAAATTATGTTTTTTTAAGTTGTTTGTGAGTTTAGATCTTTCTTCCTTTTTTGTTATTGTTTTTTTTCTCCTCTAAGAGACTTCTTGACCTATCCTGTCACATTTCTTGTTTTTTTTTCATTGACTGGATTTTGTGCAGTTTTATATATGTGCAAATAAATAAAAAAAAATAAAAAAATAAAAATTAGCACGGTTTAAATCATTTTCTTCATTCTAGAAATATTTTATAAATTATTATTATTATGGAAAGAAAATACAAGTAGCCTAATGAATGCATTAATAAGCCATCCGTTTAATAAGTGATAGCTGTGTTGGCGAGGTCAGGAGGGTCAGAACTACATGTCATGGTGCTGTGTTTCCGGGGGGGAGTATTTTCATTCATTTGTCCCTCCTCTGTTTCCTGGAGACGCTTTTCGGCGGGTTCTTGTTGAAACACCAGCGTCAAGGTACTACAATAACAACTACTATATCCGGTTGCATCCTTCAAAATAAAAAAACATTCTTTTAAAACTTTTGCCAAATAATATACAGTGTAGTTTAAAAGCTCTTTTCTTTTTTTATTACGATTATTTTAAATGTCATTATTATGTTTTTTTATATAAATATAGGCCTATTTTAGGTTTGTCATACTTTTACTTGAGCATTTTTGATGTATAATAGTTAGCTACCTTTTCATTTACATTTTCAGCCTTGCAGACTTCTACACATGGGCTTAATTCAGATCAGTTGTAATGCCAAAGCCAGCTCAGTGGCTTTGAAGGTAAAATTGCTTGACATGGGTGTTATGGCAGCAGATGGAGAAGATACCTCTTCAGGTGTAGCTGCTATTTCAATTCAGACACAGGGCTTAACATTTGAACAACAACACACTCCATAACTACATTTAATTCTTAATTCATATTATTTGTTATAATAAATATATTATATTATTTGGCATTTTGTGTCCGTTCCCGTTTTTGTTATGGCCCACGGGCCGGGTTATGACAGAAGGAAGTGTTTGTATATTTTGTTAAAGTGTATTAACTTATGTTTGTTATAATTAGGTTCCGGATGGAGAATGTTAAAGTATTTCACCCTTAAGAAGCCGATGCATTAATAACGTAAGATTACGTACTTCTTATTTTTTATTACTAATTGTGGTAAGCATGGTAATATATTGATTTAATTTTTTTTTTTTATTGTGCAGAAAAATCATCAACATCCATATCTTCATCCCTTATCCATCCTTCAACCTCAACCCATTATCCTCTCTGAATAAATGGTTAACTGGCTCTTGGATCCTGGTGTTTAATGTGCATCCCAGCTAGAAGTTCAATGGTCCAGCATTAATACTCTCAAACAAGGCAACAATAATCTAACTTAGGCCTAGATTAGTAAAGGGACTGTTTGTAACTTCTTACACGTATAAATCAATATAAATATAAATAATAATAATAATAAATTTCGACTTTTGTCAGTTTTATCCAGAATGGTGTTTGAGTGAGAAATCCCATGCTCTTACTTTGAAGGAACTACGTCACTCGTTGTGGTTACGTGCTTCCTGCGTCGTGCTGGCTTGACTCAACTTGTCAAAATGGCGTTGTTCCTAGTAGGAGACTTGAGTTAGTTCACATTATTCACTGCCATTTATTCAGTTATTGGAGAATCGTCCCGCAACATTAAACCACGACAGTAATGGCGACCCTGGATCAGAAATCACCCAACGTGCTCCTCCAGAGCCTCTGCTGCAGGATCACGGGCAAAAGCGAAGGTACGCGCTAACTCCATACCAAACCTCATTCACAAAACCACCACTTTGTCGTTTCTCTACTTATCACTAATAGTTCAAATTGTACACATAATTTAAAAGCATCGGGTGAATCTTTATCGTCTTCTGGCAAATTCGGCTTATCATTTCCACACCACATTGTAAAGATTTAGATAATAATCAACACTTTTACACTGCTTTACACTGCTTTACACTGCTGAGCCTGCTGTGTTATTGTGACAGAAAGTTGTAGAAAATGGTTGAAATTTTGCTCAAATTAAAGCTGCGTGGTGTTTTGGATGTATGCCGAATTGAAGAGCATATTATTAGTGTCTTAAACATCCTTGCGATTAAACAAGCACACACTTAAATAATAGATTGTTTAAGAATATAGATAAATTAGCTGTATTGGTAGTCGTGCTAGGTGTCAGCCAATGGGCTTGGCTATAGCCTCCTGCACATCCCTCTTAACGGTACTTCCAGCTCTCACTATAACACACTGTTAGCTTTGGTTTGATCAAGTGGTTAGCTGTTTATTACAGCTATCTATGAGCTTGCTAGCCAGTTAGCTCTCATGCATGACCCAACTACTGTTTGCATGGTTGTATCTAGCTGCAGGCCTCTGCAGGATGCAGACATCCTCAGAGATGCATGCACAAATTCTTGTTTTCAGTTACTTTAATGCAATTGCATTGTGATCCAAGACACCGAAGCTTTGCAGTTTGGCAGTGTTGAGAGACATATTAGCTGTGATTTTAATACAAAGCCAAAGTGTTAGTAATGTCCCATTATCAACAACCCTTTTTCAAAGCAATAGCCCATTCACACCAGTGGTTATAATGTGCATTTAGATAGATAGATAGATAGTAACTTTATTGATCCCCAGGGAAATTTAAGTTTCCAGCATCACAGTTCCATAATGCAAAACATGTTAGTAAAAAGGCAGTAAAATAGTTAGTAGTGTAAAATACAAAAAAATATACCAGATATAAAAATACAAGGAGATGAAGAAAACTGTTAAAACTGAATATAGTGCAGGGTAACTCCAGTAGCTTAGTCTATGAAAGTGCACTGTGTGCATTATTATCTGTCCTGCAGACTGGGAAAAATCTCCTGATCACAACAGTTTTGTCTTTTCTACATTACTTCACAGTGCTGCTTGTCTGCCATGACCTTTAGTCCTTACCTGTCCTTTATTTCTCCAGCTGAAGTGGCCCACCAGTTCCAGTATGCAGTGCGAGTCATTGGCAGTAACTACGCCCCAACTATTGAACGGGATGAGTTCCTGGTGTCAGAGAAGATCAAGAAAGAATGTAAGTACACATTCATACTATCTGTTACTGGACTAACAGAGGTGAGGAAGTCATTTCCATAGTTGACCTACAGTATATTATTCTGGCATTTTTCCTAATCCACCTGCCAAATCTGCCCCGTCTCTGTCAGGTGGTTTTTGTATATGAGATCCCAATGTGCACTTTTATGTTGGAGCCACTCCACGAAAAAGTCTAAAATCTTTATCGCACCGTAATAGCAAATCCCAGTGGACTTTCATAGTAGCACCATTAGTGGGAAAACATCGATCCAACTAAGCTTTGACGCAGAAAATAAAACAGAAATAGTGCAGCACTTACTGAACAGAATGCTTATTTATCCCAGGTCTGCAGGTGGACTTATGGGAAATTTGTTTAAGTATTTTTTAGAAGACCAAGCTCTTAAAATCTGTAAATTTAAGACAATGAAAAGTCTTTTTTCCATTCAGTGTAATGACCATCCCGTCTGCTTTTCTAAGCACAGATGGACCTCCATGTTCCTCAGCAATTTATTTCCTACGTTTTTTGTCCTACTCTGCAGTTTAACTTCCCAAATAGGCTGTTTGTGGAAAACTTTCTTTAATTATTCTTGTCTTGATGCCGTTGCAGTGCTGAAGCAGAGGAGAGAAGCAGATGCTTCTGTGTTCTCAGAGCTGCATAGAAAACTTCAGACGCAGGTTGGTGTTTGTGTTTCTTGAACCGCTTTCACATGGACATACAATGTAGTATTGATCATGTTATTTATACATTAATTATATATCAATTTAGGATATTTTTTCAACAGATTATGATGATGTTTAGCTGATGGGATGTTTCTGTGTTTGACAGAGTGTTCTGAAGCATCGCTGGTCTGTTCTCTACTTGCTGCTCAGTCTCTCCGAAGACCCCCGCAAGCCGTCCAGCCGGGTGAGAAACACACATTTTTCTTTCCGTATTGTGTAATTGATAATAATTAGGGCTGTCAATCAATTAAAATATTTAATCGCACAGTTATTATCTGTTCAAAATGTACCTTAAAGGGAGATTTTTCAAGTATTTAATACTCTTATCAACATGGGAGTGGGCAAATATGCTGCTTTATGCAAACGCATGTATATATTTATTATTGGAAATTAATTATCAACACAAAACAATGACAAATATTGTCCAGAAACCCTCACAGGTACTGCATTTAGCGTAAATAAAAATGCTCAAATCATAACAAACTGCAGCCCAACAGGCAACAACAGCTGTCAGTGTGTCAGTGTGCTGACTTGACTCTGACTTGCCCCAAAACTGCATGTGATTATCATAAAGTAGGCATGTCTGTAAATGGAGACTCGTGGGTACCCATAGAACCCATTTTCATTCACATGTCTTGAGGTCAGAGGTCAAGGGACCCCTTTGAAAATGGCCATGACAGTTTTTCTCTCCAAAATTTAGCGCAAATTTGAGTTAACGCGTTATTATCGTGTTAACTTTGACAGCCTTAATAACAATAAAACCTAATAAACTATGTGGCTGATGCTGACTTGATGCCCTCACCTCCTCATCACGTCCCTGTCCTCCTCAGGTTGGAAATTATGGAGCCCTCTTCGCCCAGGCGCTCCCCAGGGACGCCCACTCCACCCCCTTCTACTGCACCCGGCCCCAGAGCCTGGCCCTGGGCTACGGGGAGAGGAGCGCCGGTCTGACGGCCAGCGTGGGGACCAGCGGCATCTCCAGTCTGGGAGTGTACACGCTGAACGGGCCCACGGCGACGCCGCAGTCGCTGCTGGCTGGGTGAGCTTCTACACACAAACGTGTCTGTTGAAGACACAAAACAATGACACAATTAGTCTTTCTAGTTATTAAGAAGAAAGAGAACCTGCTCACATCTCCAGTCAGCTGTGTTTAAGCAGATTCACCCGGAAGGCTCTGGGGAGCAGAAGGTTATTTATCTGACACTCAGCGCCAGATAAAGGAAGCATCAATTAGCACCAGAAAATAAACTTGCCTCTCCGCCCCGGTCTCCTTTAATAAATCTGTTTTATGAGGCATACAGAAGGCCATTTAATTCCATTTATCCTTAGTAATAATGCAGGAGGAGTCCTTCAGTTACAAATGACCATTGAGCCGTCCGGGCTCACCTTTTCAGTCATGAAAGGGCAAATCCTCATTCCAAAACATAGAAAAAGGGTCTCATGACATTGAATTATAATTTATACTCTGGAAAACCCACAGTACTGGTGCTTTATTTATACAAAGATGTGCTTTTTTTTAAGAGTTTATTTGCTGTTCTGAGTGCAACGTCCAACAGAAGACCTCAAAAGATGTTGTGTTGATCTTGAACAACATCTAGATCATATCCAGATGTTAGTAAAAGGAGTGTTAGTGAGACCCTCAGAGCAACAGTAAATGTGTGTGTGTGTGTTTCAGTCAACCCCCTCAGTCTGCAGCAGCAGGCGGTCAACCTCTGGGTTCTCGGCTGGCCTGGGCTCTTCCTGTCAGCTGCTCCCCTTCCTCCGCTCTGGCCCCGCTCGCCACCCGACCGCCCCTCGGACCTCCAGTTCCCTCCTCCAGAGTGGTCCGTCCTCGCCGAGACGGTGAGTGACACCTATAAGCCCAGCTCAGACCCAAAAAAAAGCATTTCTGCAGATGGTATCAAAGCCTTTACTTCCAGTGAGAGCGTCTACTGTGTTTTCTAACGTACAGCGTCTGTCCTCTTGTCCTCTGTCGGTGCAGGTGAGGTGAGCGAGGCGGCGCTGGTGCGGGACATCCTCTACGTCTTCCAGGGAATCGATGGCAAGTTCATCAAGATGAGCGGCCCGGAAAACTGCTACAAAATAGACAGCAAGGTACGTGAACGCGCAGCCGGCCTCGTAAAGCCTTTTAATGGACTAATCAGTCGAGCGGGTTGCACACATTACCCAGAGTAACCTCACAGTGCAGCTCAGGTCAGCGTCGTCTCAGAGCAACTGCAAATCACATGGGGGCCGCTTTTTAAAACACGGAGAATCTGATCACTTTTACATTAAACTCACTATATCTTCTTTTGGGGAGAATGTTTCCAAGTTTTTTTTGATAATGGCCTCCACACATCCAGAGTACAGTAGAGACGATATGATATCACGGTTGCTGTTGTTGATTGGACTTTAACAGAAAGATTCAACAGATCAATATGAAGCTCTTTGGCTCCGAGCCACATCGACCTCTCTTTTCTTTTCACTCTCCTGTCAATTTCTTTTATTCCCCCTCTCATCCTCCTCTCTCTCGTATTATCGACGGGCTGTAACCTGTCCCCGTCTCCTCTCGGCGGTGCTAAACATAGACTTGTGGTCAATCTGCTGTCACCGTCCTGATGGAGAAGGAGCCACTGAGACCAGAAATAAATGAGTCAAGGATGGAGTTATTTTGGACTCTTCTATGGCCACTTAACTTCTCCTCTGTAAAGCTCTCTGGATAAGAGGTTTTGTTAAAACGGATAAATGCATCATTAAATGTGAGTCAGCCGGAAAACAAATCTGGTTTGCTGTACCTAAAATATGCAGCTGTATTATGTAAAGAAGGAACTCATATGCATAATTTCCTTCCCTTTTTATGACAAGATAACATGCGGAGTGTGTTGTAGTGTTGTAATGTGTGCGGTGCCTCACCAGGTGGTGCTGTGCAAGTCCCTGAGAGACATCAGCAGCAGGCTGGCCGAGCTCGGCTGGCTCCACAACAAAGTCAGGAAGTACACCGACGCCAGGAGCCTGGACCGGGCCTTCGGGCTGGTAGGACAGGTGTGTCTGCGTTCACCATATACACACACACACACGTTCTTTTAGTATCTAATGATGCTGACACACTCTTCTTTTTCTTCTTCTGCCCTCAGAGCTTCTGGGCCTCGCTCCACCAGGAGCTGAAGGAGTACTACAGGCTGCTGTCCGTCCTCCACTCCCAGGTACAGACAAGTTCATATAATAGAAAATTTGGTGATAATGAAGCTGCTATAAATGTGTGTGTGTGTGTGTGTTGTAGTTGCAGGTGGAGGATGAGCAGGGCGCGATGGTGTGCACAGAGAGCAGTCTGACTCTCAAGAGGCTCCTGGTCTGGATGTACGACCCCAAAATCCGACTCAAAACGCTCGCCGCCCTCGTCGACTTCTGCCAAGGTTAGTTGTGTGTGTGTGTACACTACGTTTACTGCGGTGTTATAGTGTGTTTCATTTGTTTGTTTCTGTGTTCTACAGGTCGTAAAGGAGGCGAGCTGGCCTCAGCCGTCCATTCCTACGGAAAAACAGGAGACCCACAGATGAGAGCGCTGGTCCAACACATCCTCAGCCTGGTGTCGCACCCCATCCTCAACTTCCTGTACCGGTGGATCTACGACGGAGAGCTGGAAGACACCTACCACGAGGTACACACACTTGGTGTTTTCAGTCCCGACAGTAAATAAGCTTAATGAGAGCGATGCGTCTTGCTTCCCAGAGGCCAAGCAGGAATTTACTGGTCATTGTTCCGTTCGGCTGCTCTGACGTTTGACCCCAATGAGAGAGAACATTACTGAGGAGGAGGAGGGAGGGATGAAGAAAGGGGGGGGACAGCTCCTTCAATGAGGACTGATGAGAGGAGTGTAATGGAGAGCCGGGTGATGGATGCTTCTCCTTTACTTCCCCCTGCCGCCTTTCTCTCTCTCTCTCACACACACAGTATTTATGTAACCAGCATTAACCATTAGTCATCACTGGACGCTGGTCTTAAGTGCTGCGTTTAAGAACACGGAGACAAAGTTATTGCATCTTTCAGGAGGGAAATTACCCTGGAGATCACACACACACACACAGACACACACACACACACACACACACATAGCCTGTTAAAAACACACCTGTAATTATGGCGTAAACATGAGATGTTTTAGGTCGTACCATGTAACACAGATTAAATCTAGATGTTGTTCAGCTGCCGTTATATTTTACGTACAATACATGTTTTTACTAACAGTCCCACTTGTTAATGAACGTGGTTATGTACCTGATCTTTGCACTCGAGGGTATCCTGTCTAAGGGTCGTGTTCTGCTCCGACAGAGATAGTTCGTGCGACGCTTTGCCTTTCTCTTCTCCTGAAAGATGTGTGCCATTAAACATGTCAATTGTATTTTAAACAAGCAGATCATGAATTAGTTTGACCCTGAGGTACAGGTCATTAACAGCACGTTTTTGTTTTGTAGTTCTTTGTAGCATCAGATCCCAACGTGAAGACAGATCGCCTGTGGCACGACAAGTACTCCCTCAGGAAGTCAATGATCCCCTCGTTCATCACCATGGACCAGGCCCGCAAGGTATACACACCCTAACACGTCTTCATTCATTCACCACAGGCCAGGCTTATCGCTGTAGAGTGGTGCAGGGATGACGTATTTCTGTAGGACAACCAGGAAGTTAGCATCGTCCTGGGTTCCCTCGACAGAAAGCCAATGGGATTTTTCCATTTCCATCCAGAAAATAAGCTCTGTGGCACGTTTATGATACTTATGTGTTTTGTTCTGTAAGATGATCTCCACAAATGAACACACTCCTGTACCACTCTATACACATCCAGGTAGGACTGTTTACCTCGAGTCATATGAACTCATCATCTCTCTCTCCTCTAGGTTCTGCTCATCGGTAAATCCATCAACTTCCTGCATCAGGTTTGTCACGACAGAACGCCGCCGGCCAAAATCACGCAATCGTCCACGTCTGCAGACACACTCAAAGATGGTGAGAGTCTCAAGTTTCTCTCTTGTTTATAGTGAAACTATTCCGCAGCACGTTCATATCTGTGCAGGGTTTCTGGGCATAATTAGGATTAAAAGAGGGATGTTATCTTTACAAAATATCAAGTTCAAAGTAACATTAAGAAGAAGCTGCTGATCTTGTGAAAGTTGATGGTATTGCTGGTTTTATTGGTACTTTATTGTCCTCCTTTTTGTCCTCATCATATTGATAGTTATATTGACGGAGGCTAGTGGACAGGCAGTGATCGATGCTCTTACCGCTCACTGGCCTTGTCCTCGTCTCTTTTTGACTATGAAGAGGAAAGAGGTATACTTAGCAACGTTCTATTGATTCAGTCTGTCGGACTTCATCTATACCAGTTTGATCTGTAGCTCTTACTGCATCTGCTGAAGGACATCACGCTCTCGTCTCCGTCATTGTCCAGCAGCAGCGGTCTGGTTGGACCAGGAGACAAATATTTGACCCTGAATCCAAAAGAAAAACATTATCATTGCATAACAGACAAAAAAACAGAGCTCAGAATCCTTTTTTTTCGTGCCAAAATATGTGATGCACACAACAGCGAAACAAAAGACTAAACCAATAATCCCTCTGTCTCCTCGTAGCTGCAGAGCTGCTGTCCGACCTGAAGGGGGCGTTTCAGGAGAAGCTCGACGCCGCCTACTTTGACACCAGCAAATACCTGCTGGACGTCCTCAACCGCAACTACCTGCTGCTGGAGCACCTGCAGGCCATGAGGAGATACCTGCTGCTGGGCCAGGGAGACTTCATCAGACACCTCATGGACCTGCTCAAGTTAGCAGTTTGAATATAGCATGATCTGAATTCTAGCATTTTGATTATTAAACAAAATATTCATCTTTATCCGGATTATTTTGTCCCCAGACCAGAGTTGGCGCGTCCTGCCACCACTTTGTATCAACACAACCTGACTGGTATCTTGGAGACGGCGGTCAGAGCCACAAACGCCCAGTATGACAACGCAGAGATCCTCAAGAGGCTGGACGTACGCCTGCTAGAGGTAATGTGTGTGTGCGAGTGTGTCTGACTTCAGCGTGTCCTTATCCTTTGACATCCGTCCTTCTGTTGTCTCCAGGTGTCTCCTGGTGATACAGGCTGGGATGTCTTCAGTCTGGACTACCACGTCGATGGACCCATCGCTACGGTAACACACACACACAGTTCCCAGCATGTTGTCCATGTACTGCTGCTGTTATTGTATATATTTATATATCTGCGTGTGTTTCAGGTGTTCACAAGGGAGTGTATGGGACACTACCTGCGTGTGTTCAATTTCCTGTGGAGGGCCAAGAGGATGGAGTACACACTGACTGACATCTGGAAGGGACAGATGTGTAACGCCAAGCTGCTCAAAACCATGCCGGGTACATAAACATACACATAGGAAGAAAAACATTTTTTTTTTCTTCTTTCAGTATATTATTAAAGAACCGTTTTTGTCATTTCCATGTTTCTTTAAAGGGCAAACTTGTCTTTTTTTTTTTTTTTACCTGCCGTTGTGCTTTCTACCCTCCAGAGTTGTCCGGCGTGCTGCACCAGTGTCACATCCTGGCCTCCGAGATGGTCCACTTCATCCACCAGATGCAGTACTACATCACCTTCGAGGTCAGACCATTAGCGGCGCCGTCGCCGATCACAGGCTGTAAAACCTCAGTAGATAGAAGTAGTAATTACAGCAGGAGGGGATCTGCAATGCTGCACGACTCTGATTTACAGGATCAACAGTAGCCTGGAAGTTAGTGAGGTTAACTCAATTTTAGAAAGCTGCTGGTTCAAAATCCAAACCAGTTGAAAAACTCTTCTGAAAGTCAGACTAAAGAGGTTGTTTTAGATGGGTTAGCAGTTCTTTAAGGCTGATTTAAAAACATATACCTTTGGTGTGTGTGTGTAGGTGCTGGAGTGCTCCTGGGACGAGCTGTGGAACCGAGTGCAGCAGGCTCAGGACCTGGACCACATCATCGCTGCCCACGACGTCTTCCTCGACAGCGTCATCTCGAGATGCCTGCTGGACAACAACAGCAGGGTAACACACATGCACACCAGATAATCTTATGGATTTTCTGAAAATTAGATTATTTTATCTTCCCTGAACTCTGCTTCTGTGTCCGTCCAGTCTCTTCTGAACCAGCTGAGGGCCATATTTGACCAGATCATCGAGTTCCAGAGCGCCCAGGACTCCCTGTACCGCTCGGCGCTGGAGGAGCTCACCCTCCGGCTGCAGTTCGAAGAGAAAAAGCAACAGAGGAAGGAGGAGGTAGGAGGTTTCAGCTGAGCTAAATACAGAGAGAAAAAGAGTCATAGTATTTAAATGAGTGATACTATCCTGTCTGATTCAGGGTCAGTGGGAAGTGACGACCGAACAGGAAGAAGAGGAGAAGAAGAGGATTCAGGAGTTCCAGGAAACCATACCAAAGATGCGCTCCCAGCTCCGCATCCTCACCCACTTCTACCAGGTTAGCAGCCTGAGCCGCCTCCAGGAGCAGCCGTCAGTCATTAAATGCAATTTCTCCTTTTTCACATCGCCTCCCTCTCCCTCCTCCAGAGCATCGTCCAGCAGTTCCTGGTGCTGCTGATGACCAGTACGGATGAGAGTCTGCGTTTCCTCAGCTTCAGACTGGACTTCAACGAGCACTACAAGTTTGTCTTTCACAACACAGGAAACTGTAATTGTTTTATGACCCCTTAATTTGCTCAAAATAATCATTTCCATTCATCTCCAGGGCCAGAGAGCCGAGGCTGCGAGCCTCACTAGGCGCCAGCCGGGGGCGACGATCGTCAAATATCTGACACGCCGACGACGGCATCGACGAGCGAGGCTTCCAGTCAGTGAAGCGTGGGGTATGACATCACAGTGGGCAGGTGTGACATCACAGAGACGGGCCGGCCAGCAGACTTCGTGTCGAGATGATGTCATGCCTTGGAGGATCAATCAAGCGCTGTTCCGGCGGTCGCCAAGTGATGACATCACAGCAGACGGCTCCGGTGAAGTCGGCGGCTGCGTGGGATCACAAAGGGATCTCGGAGCTTGCTGTGACAGAGAGGGTAAACAGACTGCTTGAAATTCTGCAAAAACAGGGGGTGAATTTGTGAACGAGGAGGTAAATAACAGCAGCTGTCAGGCTGAGCTCCCCGAGTCACACAGGGCCACCTCACATGGCATGCCTTATTAATGAGGAAACCTTCTCTCTCAGCGTGGTTGCCAAATCTAGTCCCCACACACATAATGTATGTACATAGAGTTTATGCAAAAATGTATGTATGTGTACATAATATGCATCTTTAAAACGTCACCTGTGGCTTTGCATCTTCTCACTAGGGTTCAACCGATATGAAGTCTGATATATTTTCAATTTTGTATTTGTAGCACTTAATAAAATGATTCAATTTGAGCATTTTTAGTAGAATTATTCCAGTAGACGCAGTGTTTCTGCTGTTTGTTAAGGTGGAAACAAACAAACAGTACGGAGTCGTCAGCATATTGAATATTTCCCGTCAGTATTGGCGCACTAGTATATCGGTCTAACCCTAGTTCTCCTTAAAATCCAGGGTTTTTTTAGGGTGTCAGGTCAGCTGTCCAATCACAATCATACAGAGGATTTTGAATTACGCACAACACACACTGACAACTCTGCTTCCATTGACTTGAAGACAAATCTGGCTCATACAGACAAAAAGCCCCCTTTTGTTGCCGCCTTTGTTTACACCTTATATTAATATCTGATGTTAGTTGTTGATTTGAATAGATTTGTAACTGTTCGCCATTACATCTGGCTTCACCTCGACCGACAACCGACTGATGTAACGAATGTTATTAGATTGTATTTAAGTGTGGTTTCCCTGCTAAGTATTAGTATATGTCTGTATGAGAGATGGATCATGTCAAAGAAACAATCCTCACAACAACCACAACAACCTCACTCTTCTCATTTCATAAACAACAGGAACTATACATGTTTTCTTTAAAAAAAAAAAAAAAAAAATGTAAATATTTCTAAATGAAAGTCCATATTTAAAGAATTTAATGGTTATAAATGTGGCGGTTTATTTTCTGAAAACAAGTCTATTCCGTCATTATAAGGACAGCAAGAGTGTTAAAAAGTGAGGTTTGCTGAGTGTCTATGTTGAGATGAAGATGCTGACAGTATCCAGTATGCTGTTGATCAGCTTCCCAAAATGTTCACCTTTTATTAATCGGACATAACTATTGGCTGGATTTGCTGGTAGGACACAGTCGAATGCTTTTTGCTTTTTCAAAAAAGGCCAAAATGTTTGTTGAGATTGAAAAGTCAAGTAGCATTTTAATCATCAAGTTATACAATCATTTCCATGTGTGTAACAGACATTAAAGGATATGGTTAATGTAGTATTATAGTTTCACAGGCTAAAAACTATAATACTCTAATAAATATTTTGTTAAACTTTTGTTTTTTTCACCGAAAAAACATATTTACTTCTGCAGATTAACAAACTATATTTCAGTTTTGGGGATTCTCCTTTGGAGCTACACAAAACTATTTTCACTGAGTTGAGCAGCAGATGTTCACCATCAGCCCTGGAGTCACTGTTGACTCGTTACTATCCATGTGTGCCGTGATGTTCCAGGTTTTTTATTTTTGTCTTTTAGTTTTATGGTCAATGAAACAGACCGGTGCTGCGTATGGTCACTGGACCAGTTGACTGCTCTCTCTGACAATGAATTCCTTCATGTGTAAAAAATCTGAATTAAGAGTGAAGTGAAACACCAAACTGAACCTGGGTCAGCGCTCCCGTCTCTGTCTGTCCTCTACATTGTATAGCACATAATGTATAGAATATAGGGAAACAAACCATCCCGCTTCTTCTTTAATAAAATGTTTTTTATTAATGTGTGTTCTGGTGTGTTTGACTTTTTACTACCATGGTGCTGTGCAGCTCTTCCTCTGGTTTGAATTTGCTTAAACTTACTGCCACCTACAGGCAAGAGCAAAAAGATAATGTTTGATGAATTCAAGGTAAACTTCCCATTTTAATATCTATCGAACGTTCAATGCTTTTGTCTTCCAATATTAAGATTTACATAATATGACGTAATCTGCACCGAGTTGAACATTAGTTCTACTATTAGTCTTCATCCCTTCATCTTAGCTGTTTATGTCATATTTCATCAATTAATTAAATGCCTACATTTATTTTTCATATTATTTTTGGTACATTCAATGGCATATTTATTTATTTATCGAGTCATTTATTTATTCATTTTTGATATTAGCAGGTTCCATCCTCCATAATTACCAAAAGTCAAGATGCAGATTTAATCTCAGACTTGTTTTCAAAGAAGGCAGACTACTTAAAATAAACTGTTGAGCTGCATTATGGGAATTGTAGGATTTAGTGTTTCTAGGAACTAAAGGTCTCGGCCTCTGCTGCTTCAATTTTTGACCGTCCTTGTTTTAATGCATCTCTCACAAACTTTATACAAGTGTAATACTAAATTCACAGAGTACCCCTTTAAGTAATTACTTTTAAAAACAATTAATTTAGCAATTAATAAAGGGAAGTCTTTTAAGCTTTGGAGGACAACTTTATTATGGAGGACGGAACCTGCCAAATTAATAAATAAATAAATATGCCATTAAATGTACCCAAAATAATATTAAAATAAATGTAGGTAATAATTAATTGATTAAATGTTAATATTTATGTTTTAATTTGATTCTCTGTCTACTCTTCTATTTCTCTATTTATTTTTGATGTTAGTGCTGATTTTAGCTAACGGCATGTTTAAACAAAAATGATCTTAACTCAAAGGTCCACTTACTGGCACGTTGGAGCTTTCAAACGCATCTCACTGTCTTCTACAGCCTCTGGAGCTGGCTCAGTTGTGACCTAAGTGGAGATCAAGTAATTTCAGTCGATAATCTTACACACATTTCAATATAATTAGGTGGATTGTGTACTCAGACTGGTGTTAAACATTTTATAATGTGTGCACTTTAGCATGTGTGTACTCTGAGTCAATAGACTGTGCCTCACTTATTATTCTCATGTTCAATACTGATATAACTCAACTGTCCAATAATTTGTGCAATAATTCAACTGTGCAATACCCTGGCATTAATACTGCACATTTCAATAATATTCTTATTTAATTCATGCTTATACTATAATTGCATTTATATTTAACACACTTAATAGATCCCACTTCTCAGCATTTTGTATTTACTTATTTGCACTGTGGTTATATGTCATATATTGTATGTCTTTAATGCACATATTTGTACATATTTATTATATTCTCATTTTATTATTATTTCTCTACTTATATTGTGTTATATATTGTAGCATTATGTACATAATTAACACGTTACATATTTCTATTTTCTTACATTTCTTTATGTTTATATAAGAACAACTGTAACGCCCCAATTTCCCCCCCTAGGATCAATAAAGTATTTCTGATTCTGATTTCAATTTAGACTGAACTATGTGAGATGTGAACCACTAGATGGAGCAACAGCTTATGTTTTTTTAGCTTCCATCCTCTCCAACGTCGGCCTTTCGGTCTCTCTCACACACATATTTAATCATCCTGGCTTTACAGTCTTTTGTGTGCAATCAAAAATCTGTTTAGTATACAAAATGAGACCATTTCAGTGTCTTTTGTTTTGACATTGAGTTATTATGTGGAGCCTGTGTAATTCAGATGTTGTCATGGATGAAACACGTTGCTCTAGTTCACTTGTTGTTGGATGTTGGAGGAAGATGTTCACACAATGCAGAGGCAGGAGGGAGAGGAGAGGGAGGTGTGAAAGTCCTGTCACACACACAAATTCATTCCGTCGGCCTTCATTTCTGTCTCAAAAAACGACTCGCTCAGTCGTTTGCAAATGTGCATTCTGTGTATGTGTGCGCGTAAATGCTTGTTTATTTGTCCAGAGAGCCATCCCTCCAGGCAGATATATAACAACCCCTCTCGTCTTTGTGGATAACACTTTGAGAAAATTGTCAATTTGGAAAGCCGGAGTAGCGAGAGGCTGAGAGTCCTGACCGCTCAGCCGGAACAGACAGACTATGGGGATCTTCATTTTTTCTTTTCTTCTATCTTAATTCCCCACCTTCCTCTCTGCACTGTCTATATGTGATGGATTTCAGTGTATAGAGGTGTTTGTCTGTCACATTGAAATGGTTTCTGATCACTCAAGGCATTTTTTTTCCCAGTATTCCCAACACCCCTCATGTCATTTTCTCTCAACAGAAATAGCTTTGCTCTGCCGACCTTTATACCGAGCAATACCTCCCCGACAAACTGACCTGGTATCAGTTCATTCTGCGTGTGTCAGTGGTCTTGAGAGCGTTTGACAGTCTTGGACATGTTCACTTGCTGTTAGCAGCCCAAAAACAGTCTAGATGAACTGACCAAAGTTAGATGTTTCGTATCCTTTGTGAACATACTTTATATCAGCATTTCAAATGTGTGTGTGTGTGTGAGCACCCTGTCCTCTACCTCTGTGCCCTGGTGCAGTGAACCCTCACTAATACCTGAGAAACACATCCAGCTGCCCCTCACCGCCACATCTGCACTTTCACCAGCCTCAGGGCTCGAGGTCAAACAGAGGTGACAGCGGGGACTTCCTGTCAGGGCCAATAGCTACCACTGAGGGCACATGTTCGATATTTTTTCTGGACATTTAAGGATTTTAGCAACCTTTGCATTCTATAGAAATAAACTTTTTTTTAGGCCGACATAATTAAATAAATAAAGGATTCAGTACTTTTTGGCCGGGGGGCTTTGAAACACACCTTTATGATGTGAAATAAAACAGTCATGTTTTAATTTACGGGTCTGTCATTTCCTAATAAAATTCTAGAAAGTTTCCTGGAAGGAATTATGTCATCTTGTATTAATTATAAGGAAAATAGAGACAAAGTTCTAGTGTGTGATGTGTTGAGTTATACGGCAAGCTGCTGGGGAATTTGGGGTTATCTAAAGGAAGTTGAGCATTGAATCAACGTGGGAGCGGGACCACTGATGGGAATCTGGTTTGTGAATTCATTTTTATTTTTTTACAATTCATATTAATTCTTCTTTTTTTATTTCTAATTTATTTTATTTTTCTTATTTATTTGCATTTTTGTATTTTATATTTCTCACTTACTTTATTTATTATTTTTTTTATTATTATTCCCTTGTTTTTGAACACATTGTTTTTCAAATTACAGTTACTATCTGTTATTATATGTACTATATTACTTTATCTGCTATGGTTTAGGTTGTATTCTAAAAATGTTGATGTGAAACAGATTATGGCTTTCTTAAAGCTAGTTCTTAACACAGCTAAAGAAATAGTTTGACATTTCAGGAAATAGAGGGAAACAGCTAGCCTGACTCTGTCTAAAGGTAACAAAATACGCCTAATTAACTATTCCTTTAATAGTTTATAACAGTTATGGTAAGATTTGGCATTAGAGATAATAAATCCTCTGAAAGGATCATTCAAGTTGGTTAAATAGACACACGCCCCATTTCCCCAGCAGCAACAGGCTTAATTCATCTGTTTGACCCGCTGATACAAAGCAACAAGACCAACTGTCATATCCCATCATGCATTAGCCGTGCTGCAGATGCATGAATGAGAGCTGATGAATGGTCCGCTAGCCGTTCTTCCATTTTATTCTCTGTGAATGTCATTAAAGAAAAGGCTGGTTCATTTCCCTGTGACTGACTCAAGCCCTGCTCCTCTATTGTACGACCTTCTAACGCTGTTTTAAGGTGAAACGGAGAATAAAAATACGTCTGTGTGTGTGTGTTGTCAAGCCAGGAAGAGACAGCTGACATTTAATGGCATTTCTGGCAGCAGGTGTATCTGAGAGAATTCTTGTTACTTCTTTTCATCCCCTCTTGTCTCTCCGCTGAGCGCCAGCTGCACCCACAGTTTGCTTTATACACAGTTTAACACAATGCAGAAACCGAGCTACAACTTCACATTTATGCTTCCTGAAGGCCGCGAAAAAACCCTGCATTGTGTCCAGGACCTCCACCTCCTTTTGTTCCCAGTTTGCTTTAACAAGAGTCTTGAGGATAGATGTGCGGCATTAATTGGACATTTGCATTTATGGGATTTTAATGAGACTAATTAGGCCGGCGGATCGTAGCTAAGTCTTATAGTTTTGCCCGGATACTGAACAAGGTGTGAAAAGTACTCTCAGCTGTGGATAATTGTCCCCTCATCCAACCCCAAAACTTTCACCTTTTGAAGTGCTTTCCCAGGTTAGAGTTGCACTAATTGTGGCCATCTAATTAACTGTGAGAGGAGGAAAGGCTCTGGGAGCACTTTTTGTTTCTTTCTCCGATTATGGAGTTTGGTTTTCCAAAATTAGACAAGAGGAAACGATGAGCATGTCGCTGATATACAAATCACTAAATCCCACACTTTTTTGTATCGTTCATGTATTTTGTCCTCTGTGTGGTGGCTAATCAATAAAAAAGTTAAAGGTCCCATATTATGCTTATATATAAAATAATAGTATTTCTGTTTATACTAGAACATGTTTACGTGCTTTAATGTTCAAGAAACCCTTAATTTTCCTCATTTGTCTGCCTGAATATACCTGTATTTACCCTCTGTCTGAAACGCTCCGTTTCAGCGCATTTCAATGGAATTGCAACAGAATTACGTTGCTAGGCAACAGCTTGGGTCCATGTTTACTTCCTGTTAGCTGGTGTCATTCACATACACTGCAACCGGTAATAAACTGGGACACATTTACAACGATTACGTTTAAAACTGTGAAATGGTCTAAATATTGTATATTTGTGACATCACAAAATGACAGAAATCCTGACAGCTTGTTTCAAAGGCAGTTTCTGAATACGGGCGTGTGTATTTCTCCATGGATTGAGTGCTTTGATACTTTCACAGTATTTAAACAGCACTTAAACCTGCTTTATACTAAAAAAAGACATGAAAATCTCACTTACCATATGAGACCTTTAAGGGAAAGGTAAAAAAGTAAAGATACTTGCGGCTTCTTGGACGTGTTGATGTTTGAGGCCTTGATGAAAGCTTGAAATTATTGCAATATAATATGTAACCCTCCGCCGCCTTCTTCAGTATGAAACCTGACAGACAACACACGGAGAAGAGAAGCCAAGACCGGAGTAATTTCCTCTCGGTAAACACAAGTCGTGTGCTTGTTGACAGCTGAGATTATTAGGAATGAAGTATATCAGAGAAGGCTGTGAGACACAATATGAAAGGCTGCCTCAAGAGGAAACAGGGAAACAACTCACAAAGAGGGTCAGGTCTGAAAGAAGTCCTTCACCAGCGCATCTCGCCTCCATCTTCTCTTCTCAGCTGCTTTCTACCTTTAAAAAGTCGGGCAGGTGAGCTCACTTCAGCTCAGCTGGATTTCTTGATGTTGCAGCAGGGTTACTTCTTTCTTCTCAGCCTCCTCTTGACTCCTCCGCACATCCACATCTTGACAGCTTTGCTCTGTAGTTCCCTATTTTTGAATTTTGAGCAGCCATACCATCCACTGGCACTCCCGGCTTCTTTGAGACGCTCGTGTCTCAGCTGTCTCAGCCACTTCGCTGTCACTCGGATGAAGCGGTGAAACTTTGTCTTGCTTCCTGCTGTATTCACACAAAAAAAGTGTTAATTTTACACTAGAAAAGGCCAGTAGGTTTGAAAACCTGGACATCAATTTAAACCACAACATCCTCTTTAATACAGGAAGAATGAACACTTTCAAGTTTTCATTTGCTTCCTCAAATTCTGCTTTATGTGGAAGAGTCAGCGCTCAGAGATCAGGCCAACCGTGCAGGCAGGAGGGAGTATTCAACAGGAGGGACAGGCGGCATGTCGACAGTTCCAGCTGAGCTGCCATCACTCTGGTCAAATGATTTCGGGTTGTGGATGATGCTGTAGCTCCTCGGTGTCCACAGGACAGCAGAGCTGCCTGTCAACACGCTGCAGGGAGACATGACAGAGCAGTCTCGGCTGGAAGTTGTCTCGTTACGCTCACGGCTACAGAGCACTGTATCTACAAGGCTGCAGTCCTCGGCTGAGACAAGAAAAACAAGAGTTTTATTGGAGGCTATTGTTTAATCACTTAGTCAAACATACAGTAGTGACCAACCAGAAATATTTACATGTCATATTGTCTGATTTATGGGGTCATAAGGTTGACAACTGGAATAATTGGAGTTATAATCAATCAATAAAGCAATCAAAAAGCAATCAAAAATTTCACACACAGCCACCTGTTCTCACCCACAGCAGAAAGGGGGTCAGAGCTCAGCAGCTGGCCAATCAGAGCTCCTGTTGCTGCTCTGTGGGTTGGATTGTATTTAATCTTTAGGATTGCTCTCTGCTTATATGTTATAAGCCATATAAGGAAATATAACCTTTTAATTTTTCAATTTTTTTTTTTAAAGAGGACCTATTATGCCTTTGTGCCTCGCTTCAAATCTCGCCTTTTCTTTCGTAAACGTGGTGATGTCACCAAGTAACACATTTGCATAATACCTGCCTAGCGGCTAGTTTGCACGCCGTCTAACAAAGCAGAGCGGAGCTGGAGCGGAGTCCGAAGAGTTTGGTGCGGTTGGCCAATCACAACAGAGTGGGCCAGCTCACCAATCAGAGCAGACTGGGCTTTTCAGGGGGAGGAGCTCAAACAGGGCGTTTCAGACAGAGGGTGAAAAGAGGTTCTGCAGCACAGCCGGTATGAGAAAAGTAAAGCGTTTTTTGAACATTAAAGCATGTAAAGATGTTCTAGTAGAAACCTAAAATACAAGTATGCACCTGAAAATAAGCACAATAGGTCCTCTTTAATTTATAATTTAAATGCTAATTTATGGAATCAATCTGCAATAGCTTTTAAAGTTAAATAGTTTATTCATTTTTTAATACTTTAACACTGAAAAAGTACAGAATTATTCCAGTGGCACACATGCCTACAGATACCAGACATTATCAGCAGCTAATTTTGGAACAGCACGTTTGTTCCTTTCCCTCCATCGTACTACCTGCACTGTGTGACATTTCCACTGCCATTGCCTCCATAGCTGCCCTTTTCCTGCCCCCTTGTGCATGTGCCCATATGGGAATGCCGCAGTTTCGCTGTTTAAATATTCCAGAGTAAAGTGCATGAGACAACTCATCCTCTGAACTGAGGTGTAATATCTAAAATGTCATGAAGACGACCAGGGGAGAGGTAAATTCTGTCTCTTTTTATAAACATTCAGCCTCAGAATGGCTCTATGTGCAATACGCTGCACAACAGGGTCAAATGTGTGAATTTGTACTCAGTTTATTCATCACAACACACCAAACGAGCCCACTAGACACGATAGATATCCATACCAATGTTCATCTAGTAAAGTGGTTGTTGAGATATGTTGTGCTGCTGGATGAACAGCTGATGGACATTAAGCCAGTGTGATTCCAGTTATTGAGTGTGACATTTCAGCATCACAAGCCGTGGCCGCTTTACAGATATTTATTCAGCTTAGATGGTCAAATGGATTGACGGGCACATTGAAGGACGGGCAACGAATAGTTTATTAGCCCACTTGTATTCATGCGCATGCACAAGAGTTCCGCCGTCAGTCATGAGGCCTGATGGGAGAAGCTGTCTGCGGGCTGGAAATGCCACCGTCTCCTCTATTGACAGACAGCAAAAACAGAGAGAGAGCCAGATCGACAGACAGAGGGACGTGGGAGGGAGCAGGAGCTTGGGTGGGTGTGTTTGATGGAAATACTGCAGCACTTTCATATTTAAGGGCAATGGAAACAGGCAGTATGTCATCATCATTCTGCTACTAACAATGTAGTCTTTATATAAATTACATTATGGAAGAAAATGTAAATCTTTACATGTAATGCAACATAAAGTCATTTTACATACAGTGAGGGATGAGGAAAAACTTGCTATACATTATTCTGTAGGGCGACAATGAAATCAAAGCACCAGTTGTACTTTGTTTAGAGCTATTTAGCAAGCATGCTTACACACTAAACTAAGATGGTGAACATTATAACATTATTGTACCTGCTAAACATCAGCATAACACTTAACACCATGAAGCATTTTATGAATATGTTAACTATTTAATCGTTTCTTGTCCATGTTTCACAAGAAACTTAAAGGTGCTATTGATAACATTCAGCCAATAGATGTTGCATTCTCCCTCCCCCCGTTCCATTGCATTTACTTCACAACATGTTGTTGCCAGACTTTTTACCGTCAGTCTCAGCCATTTATCCCTTTTTTCGACGACCCAGAGATGCCACCTGTTACCAACGTTGTTATACTATTAACTCACAAGCCTTGTTAGAAGTGGGAACCAAACGTCAGATAAATTCCACAGATATAAACAAACATTTTTGGACCCACCAAAACGTTTAAAACGATTACTTCAGAATCACAATCGATATTTTTTTCAGGAAAAGCCATACTTTTATTCGGCACCTTTCTAAAGGTTCTGTGGATGTATTTATTTATTTTTTTAAATATTCGTTTACATAAACATTTTATTAATAAGACCTTTAAAGGTACAGTGTGTAGGATTTGGCGACATCTAGTGGTGTGGTTGCAGATTGCAACCAACATGAGTACCACTCCGCTCAATCCTCCCTTTCCAAGACTAAGGTAACGTGAGCCACCGAGTGCAAAACTGTGGTTACGCCGTTCGCCTCGCTCAGAGGCCATCCATACCATAATAACACTAGTTTATTAGCAACGGAAGTCAGACGGCGGCTGGCAGTACCACGGTTTTGCACTCTGCGGCTCACGTTACCGCAGTTTCAGAAGCGTGTCGAGCGGCCTTCAAAAGTCTCTCTCTATAGAGCCAGTGTTTGGTTTGTAAGTTCTGCGATACTGTAGAAACATGGCGGACTCCGTGAAAGAGGACCCGCTCCCTATGTAGATGTGAAGGGCTCATTCTAAGCAATCTATTTATCAAGAAAACGTTTCCAGTTTATCAATATTGCCTCCCTTAGAGGTCTCGAGGTGTAAAGTTAAGTTGTGCACTGGAACATTTTGTGCAGTCAAGAGATATCTGACTGCACAAAATGTACAAGGACAGGCCACTGGATGTCTCCCCAATGGCCTCATTTGTTAACAGTAATTACACTAATGTCTTATAATTAAGGAGGTGGTGATTTATTGATGTTAAAATGCTACATGTAGCTCCACTCTGACTGCTGTGGTAATATGATAAGATAAAATGTGACAAATGTACCAGCTAATTCAGTGCCTCCCATCTGGTTAGTGGCGTGACACGCACTGGAACCCCGTTTCAGCTTAACTGACAGGTTAGAAAAGTGTCAACCAGAGCAGGTTAAGAAAATGTATTATTTTTTTTTTTTTACCTATAATTTAGAGTAATTGCCGCAACAGCTGCCGGCACACACCTGGACAATTACCTATACCGCGAATGCTGAAATGGCTGAGTGGCAGCAGCACCCACGGGTGAAATTGCTCGAAGGCCAGATACTGCTTCACACTGTGATCGACTGACAAAACCGTCTGACTCATCAGGATAAAAAGCTTTTTCCCTAAATAAAGGTTTATTGTGTGAATAAAAGGAGGACAAAACAGCTTTTATTCTGAAGAGAATCAGCCTTTTCTAGATGTGCATTTGCAAGTAAAGCATTGATTTTCCATTTGAACATCTTGACCTCCCCCTGCATGTGACACACACCAATCAAAAATGTTCTGCTCCGTTGCCGGTTGCCAAGGTCACCAAACCTGCACACCTACTGCTGCCTAAAAGCAAAGAAAAACACTTTATTTTTTTCCTGCTCTTTGTGCTGCAGTTGGGCATTGATCTCTCTGTCTGGCTGACTCCTCTCTCTCTCCGCTCCAGTCCATTTTTCTCTTTCCGTACCCGCAAAGAGGTAGACAGAAATAAAGCGGCCCTATTCTCAAACCTCCATAGGTAGTGCTCTCTCTCTCTCAAACCATGGAGCTGTGACTTCAAAGCCACTCTCTAAAAAGGGGGGGATAAAAAGCGCTCGATATGGCTCCTACTCGGCGTAGTGGGGTTGTTTTGTGAATGAACCAACATGTTACCTGTAAGGCCCAAAACGCTGCTTCTTTTCACCCAGCTCTGGCTTATATTCACACCCATCGTCTTTTATTTCCAATAAAATATCAACTGCTCCCAAAAGTTTCACCGCTACTTTTTTCCCAGCCTTCAGAAACTGTAACGCCTCGCTGTATATAGACAAAAATACACAGATATGAAGCACAGACCGTGACTGAGACACACTAGACTGTACAAACCCCAGCCCTCTCACTAGAACATGTTCCAGCCTCTTATTAGTGCTGATGAGGCAGCTTAATAACGGAGGACTTGAACATCCCAAATCATTATAAGATATTGGTGTGTGTTTGTCAGATGAGAGGCAGCCAGGGAAATCACATTCATATGAAATGCAATATTTATGAATTCTGATATTAAAAGGCTTCTTTCTAACTTCAATATTAAACCTGCTGAGGAGGTGCCCTTCAAAATCTTGTAATAATCCACTCCTCTTCTTCTCTGTTCTCCCCATCCGTCCGTCTAATAATATCACTTACACACAGATATCCAAACACAAAGGCCGTGCACACTCGCAGTTCAGTGGTTTAAAGGAACAGTTCCTCAGTTTTCCTGCTGGTGACATGTATGTGGAATAAAGTTACATAGACTTGCTTTAACCGTGGGCCAAACAGCATTTCAAACTGGCATGCAGTGGCGGACTCAGGCTGTCAGAGGGGTAGGGGTGAAAAAAAAATGAAAAGGGCACCAGCTGCATGCAATGGGGCACCAGCAAACAGGAACTTTTCTAGCACTGCATCATGTTTTCATCATGTTAAGGTCACCCATTAGTGCACTTCATCATATTTTCTCCACTGGAAAGACACCCCCAAGGGCACTTCATCATGTTTTCTCCTCTAGAAGGGCACCCTAGAGGACACTTCATCATATTTTCTCCACTGGAAAGACACCCCCGAGGGCACTTCATCATGTTTTCTCCTCTAGAAGGGCACCCTAGAGGACACTTCATATTTTCTCCACTGGAAAGACACCCCCGAGGGCACTTCATCACGTTTTCTCTACTAGAAGAAGGGCATCCTAGAGGACACTTCATCACGTTTTCTCCTCGAGAAGGGCACCCTAGAGGACACTTCATCACGTTTTCTCCTCGAGAAGGGCACCCTAGAGGACAGTTCATCACGTTTTCTCTACCGGAAGGGCACCCTAGAGGGCACTTCATCACATTTTCTCCAATGGAAGAGCACCCTAAAGGGCACTTCATCCCGTTTTCTCAACTGGAAGGGCACCCTAAAGGGCACTTCATCACGTCGTCTACACTGGAAGGGCACCATAGAGGACACTTCATCATGTTTTTTCAACTGGATGGGCACCATAGAGAGAACTTCATCATGTTTTATCTACCATAGCGGAATCCAAGAGGGCACTTTTGCGACATTTTTTTCAAAATGCGGGCACCAAGGGGGGTGGTCCCCCCCCTGCGCCCTCCTGAGTCCACCAATGCCGGTATGTTTGAATGATGGTTGGCTATTAAGCCCTAATGAATGTAGTAAACTAACCTCCATGGCATGGTTAACACTGCCTTTGTAGTATATACATACATAGTTTGTTTTAGACATTTGAACAAATACACTGCTGCCTTTTTTTTTTTAGTGAGCACAGTCTCTGAATAGCCAGGGTTTATCACTAATCCAGATGTTAAATGTTAACAGCCCAGGATTAAACCTGGGATAACACTGCCTGGTTTTGTTACAGCACTCAATATAATCCCTGAAATGTGCTCCCAGCTCACTGTTGATGCTTTGAAAGTGAATACAGGCTACTGGCCTGAGCCTCAGAGTGAAACACAGCGCTCATGCCAATGTTATTCTGGCTCTACAGTTCACTGCTTGACCTGTGCTCTTCTTCAGAATGAATCCTCACGAGCTGAGCTAGACATTTTTTGATGGGGAGATTTACTGTGTATACCGTCAACCCGTTTTGATCACTTTTAGAACGGGCCGAATGCACTCAATCTGTGCGGAGGTCGAGCAAAACACGACGCAGCTCCACAGAGACGATAAGTGACGCAGCGGTTTGAAGTGGACGTGATTGCTGTGAAAACCGCCCCATGACTCATGGCTTTGTGGAGTGTTTGAGTGTGTGTGTGTGCCAGCAACAGCATGGCTGGGGTGCGTGGTGGTGAAACCTTAATCTTGGGGATTGAATGAGTAAATACAACTGTTTGTGGTGTGCGCTATACTATACTCTGCAGGAGTATACAGTACATTATTGTTCTGTGATGTACAAAGTGTGTAGATTTTATGTGCACAAAGAGAATTTAAATCACGCTCCGTGCTTTCGGCTCCATATGGAATAAAAAAAGAAAGCACTGACTATCTCTTTGTGTTGGACCCATCTCTCCCTGCATTTCTCAGTCCACTGCTCCTCATTTGCATGACAGTTGAGAACAATATTGCCAAAGCAGCGAGACAAAGGCTCTCGCTGTCTTTAATTTTGCTCCCTTTTCTCTCTTTCAGTGCCTCTCAGATAACAAAATGTTTCATCAAAGTGTGTCAGACACACAAAGCCCTGTCCAGAATCAAATCTGCAACAGGCTTGATCACATTTACTGAGCAGTGCTCGTCACGAATGCCAAAACATCACGGTTAAAAATTAAAAGTTGCATTAATCAATTGTTCTAATATTAACACTGACTGAGCGGGCTGTAAAGCCAATCAAACTGCAGAGTTGAAAGTGATATAAAACTATTGATTCGTGCAACTTTAATTTCAAAGCACTTTGAAAGATTTAAAGCATGAAAGTTGGCTGCCGAATATAATCAAAATGATCTCCATAGCAACCGGTGTCAGTTCAGCAACAAAATATAATGTGAGTTTTGTCCTCAAGATTGACTCTAACATCACTGCACACACACACACACACACCGAGGCACTTCCTCCCTCTCCTTTTTTAACCATGATGCTTTCTTGGTTGCCATGGCAGCCAACGAGTATCTCTGGTGCCAGGCAGAAATGGGCTCTGATTGGTTCATCAGTATTCAGGCTGCGTGTTTGCCTGGCTGGATGCTGCTCTGCCCTAGTCTGTGTGTGTATGTGTGTGTGTCCATCAAATGTCACTTATCACCTGAGAGATAAATTATTCCTTTCTCTCCTCCCACCTTCTCTTTCTTCATCAACCTTTTGCTTGTTGTGGTGAAGAAGAGGAGGAGTGATGAATGGAGGGAGGGTAACGACGAGAGGAGCAGAAGAATAATGGAAGGAGATGTGGAGAGGAGGAGAGGAAGCAGACGGAAGAGAGGGGGTCAAAGATGAAGAATGAGTGACAGCGGCAGTGTGACGACTCTGACCTCTGACCTTCATATATATACTGTTTAGTCAGACGGATTTTGAATTCTAATGAATCATTTTGTTCAAATGTCACCAAAATAAGCATCAATGCATTATGTTATTCATTTTTATGATCATCATCTTGGATTCAGTGCAGACTTCAGGTGTCACATTATAATCTAGACGTTAATTCAGAGCATGAAAATGAAGAAAATTATGAATATTCCCGTTTTTTTTATTACATAAGTCAAATAATGAGGCATTAGCAGAAGCAGTAATTACAAAAGAGTGGGGGGGGGTTTGATCTTAACCTTTTCACAGTGATTGACAGCAGTCCGGTTGCCATGGGGATCTAATGAAACTGCAGACTGCCTTACATAATGCTATTGTTGTGTGAAAACCTCATATTGTTGCACGATTTTTCATGTTTCGGCTTCAGTGAAACGATCAACCGCTCCTCTAAAGGGACAAGGAAACTCCTGTCACGTGTCGGTTCGTGAGACAATTTAAAAACACAACCGGATAACTGGATGAAAAACACGTAGGTCACGCTGCGCCGCTTTTTTTTTGGGTTTCACAGTTGTTTGGAGATACAAGGTTTTCATGTGGCGGCAGCGGTGAGGGACACAGCGGCTTGAAGTGGCCATGATTACTATGAAAACCATCTATGACGCACGCCTTTTTTGTGCACGTGCATACAAGGGTGTGTGCATGTAAATGTGTGTGCATGTTAAGAGTGTGTGTGTGCATGCACTGGAGCGCCTGTTGTCTTTGATGATAATGAGGCAGACAGAAACAGGCTCTCAAGTGAGCTCTCAATGCCACCTCAAACACACTGCTTCAGCACGGGCACACTATCTCTGTGTGCGTGTGTGTGTGTGTGTGTGTGTGTGTGTGTGTGTGTGTGTGTGTGTGTGTGCGCATTCGCGGCAGATAAGAGACCAAAAAATCCCAACTCGATGCCGTTTTAATGAAATTAATCAAAAAGACGGGGAAATCGAAACATTTTGTGCTATGTGATAACAAAATGTCATTTTGCTTTCCGGCTATAATTGGCTGCTTTTTAATAAGAGATTACTGTTCAGCCATTTTGCTTTGTGCATAATGGAGTTTTAGTTTAGCTGGTGGCCAACGTGATCTCATTTATTGTGTCGAGGCACACTTGGTGGAGCCAAACAAGGCCGTAGACAGGATTTTAGAGCGCCTATTTCACCAGCAGAACCCCACCCACCTACCTACGGGTTTCTAAAGGTTTTCTTTTGGGACGGTCAACAGTAGTGATGTCACAAGAACTGATACTTCGCTACCAAGTTGATGCAAAAATTCTGAAAACTTGACAGTACTTTTTCTACAGTATCGCAGATATCGTAGGGCTCGAGACTAAAGGCGTCCTGGGGACAATTGAAAATAACTAACTCTCGTCCTGCCAATGTCAACAAAGGAGGTGCCATTGATTTACATTATGATGCGTTCAGGCTCTATTGGGTATTGGGCGAAGGTAGGTTCTAACGTTACCATGATGTGTCGAAAATTAGGGCTGTCAAAGTTAATGCAATAATGTGTTAACGCAAATTTGTTTTTATTTCTTTAATGCATTAACGCAATCAATATTTCGGAGATTGTAGTGAAGATACTGGCATCATATGAAACTAGAAAATCTAAAGAATCCATTGAAAAACTGGCATGGCCCTCTTCAAAGGGGTCCCTTGACCTCTGACCTCAACATATGTGAATGTAAATTGGTTCTATGGGTACCCACGAGTCTCCCCTTTACAGACATGCCCACTTTATGATAATCACATGCAGTTTGGGGCAAGTCATAGTCAAGTCAGCACACTGACACACTGACAGCTGTTGTTACCTGATGGGATTGAGTCTGCCATGTTATGATTTGAGCATATTATTTTATGCTAAATGCAGTACCTGTGAGGGTTTCTGGACAATATTTATCATTGTTTTGTGTTGTTAATTGATTTACAGTAATAAATATATACATACATTTGCATAAAGCAGCATATTTGGCCACGCCCATGTTGATAAGAGTATTATATCTTGACAAATCTCCCTTTAAGGTACATTTTAAACAGATAAAAAAACGTGTGATTAATTTGCGATTAAATATTTTAATCGATTGACAGCCCAAGTTCAAATGCAATTTTGTAAAGTGTAGTTTTTGGAGAGAAACTTGAATAAATCCAGTTGTTTGAGAGAGCACAGCAATATATAATAGATGTTAAAGAAGGAATTATGACGTGTTTAACTTCCTAACAAAAACTACATACAGTAACAAAGGAGTGTCTGTTGAAGTACATGAGATTTATTGTTTGACTTTTGTTTCTTACCGTGGTATTCAAATTGGTATCAAGAATGATGGAATTTCACTGGTTTTGGTATCGACTACTAAATTTCTGGTATCGTGACATCCCTAGTCAACAGTGAAGAGGCAGACAGGAAACAATATTGAGGTTGTAAAGGGTTAAAAGACAATAGACTGTGCTGACAGAAGGACTACACAGATCTAGACCCTATCATTGACTTCCTCAATGATCAATTACACGGTCTGGAGAGGATGCATGTGTATATGATGGATGTTTACACAGAGAAAGATAACTTATAATAGCTCCACGATGAGGCCTATGCAGCACATAAATTGTATCGGATACGCGGACATGGAAGAACTACAAATGAGCAGCCGAAGCTATTCCGAACATCGCTTTGCTCACATTAAAGTAACTGAGTTAGTCTGCAGAGTGATGGATCACACGAGTGCAGGTATAATGACAAAGTATGGAAGTAAAAAAGTTATGCAGGAGGCGACAAAAGATGTGACAGTGATAGCAGAGCAGATGGTGAAACTAAATGCTTAAGATGACAAAGGATGACAGGAGAAAGACATATTAAGGAAAAATAACTGAGGCGCGATGCAGGAAATGAAATCATGACAAAGTCCACAATCTTCATCTGACTACTTTACAGTAACAGTTTGAATGAGGGGTGAAGCATGCAGCGTTTCATTGGTTATAATTAAAGTTCTTTAGAACCCCCATCTTGCTAATTAAACACCATGTTGCCCTTCAAAGTACACCTAATTTACATTACATTTACATATGCAAATTTTAATGACATCCACCTAATTACAGTATTTGCTCGTTCATCTGTCATTTAAAGGAGGCCAGGCGTGTGTGTGTGTGTGTGTGTGTGTGTGTGTGTTTCTTCCTGCCTGTCAACCTGTCTGAATGTGAGCTGTCTCCATACAGGTGTGGCTGATAGTGGAGCTGTTTAATGGGGCTTCCATCATACTCTATTTGTCTCCGAGGGAGGATTACCAACTGAGCAAAGCCAGAATGTTTATTGTGGTTTATTTGAGTTGGTTAGTCAAGTTAATATGAAAACTTTACATTGCTTCTTCCGAAATTTTCCTGTCAGAAAAGAGCAATTTGATGGCTTATTAAAAAAAAACAATACTTCTGCTTAAAGCTACTATGAGGAACTTTCATTTTGTGTTGATTTTGTCGGTCCCTGTGGACAAAAGCGGTAGTGTTTCCGATCACCAGAGTCCCTTTAAAAAAACTCTCATTTTACTGCAGCAGGGTCTGACAGTCTGCCCCGAGTGGTCCTGGTTCTCCCGTGCCTTCCATCCCTCCACTAAGCCTCCAGCAGCGTGGTGTCGGCTCCCAGCGTGGACCAGCGGAGCAGCGAGACAAAGCTCTGCTTCTGGCAGGAAGAGGAGCAGCTCTCGACCTCCCGCCGAAGCTCCGACTGCAGGTCAAAGGCGGCAGCGAAGCCGGATCTGGGTCCTAGGCTGGTCGCTGCTGGAGTCTGAGCTGAACAAGTTTCTGGTGAACCCGCACTATTTTGTTGGAATGGGACACGCTGGCACAGATGACAAGCATTAAGAATAACTATATAGAAATAGCCAATCTTCTCGCTGATGGTTTTGTTTACTTATGTAGGACAGTATTAAATTGAGACCGTTTCATAACCAGTTAAAAGTTCCTCGCAGTAACTTTAAAACAACAGAGAGCTACTCCCTTACTTTGTAGGGATTTATTTTGTTAAATTTAGCCACTTCCTGAACCTTTTCTGCTGCTGAAATGGCTGATAATACAGCAGAGATATAAAGGATGAATGGTATGAACTGTAAGTGAACGGATGAATAAATTCAGGGATGATATCTATTCATGATTAGTTAATATAAAAATAAATGGATGAGTGACATGTTGTGCAGTAAATCAGTCCAGTCACGCTTTCTTTCTATAAATCCTTTATTCAATATTGTTTTCTGTGTGTATACAATGGATTGGACACAAACTGTACAGTGCAGACAAACTGTTTGCATAATATGTATGTAAAGGTAACTGTACATTTACTGACAGACAGAGGAAATCTCCTTTAAGGTCAGCACCAGTGACTTTCTGCTTTTGGCTCATAGCTAGCGCGGTTTGCATCAGTAAGACACAGCGGGGTTGTGGTAAATCTTTATATTTAATGTGTTCTCCGCCCTGCAATTAATCACAGTCTCGCTTTGAATCTGAACATGTAATTATATGTGTGCACTAGCTTCCATATCGAGGATAAAACCCGGATATTTTAGTCACACGGCCGCAGGAATAAATGTTGAACATACAAACTGGATGTTACACAATCTTCTTAGTGAATTACAAAGGCGGGAAAAAACAGCATCAGGTCATGATTTTTTTCATTGAAGTCAATACAAACCATGTAAAATCAAAAAATGCTGTTGACCTACGGTGGCAGCACTAAGCGGCACTCAAGTCAGTGAGCGAGGAAGAAAACCTGCGCCGTCTTTCTTTTGACTTAAATGGAAAAAACCTTTGTCCGTCATTTGCGTAACACTATTTTTGCCCGCCTTAAAAGTCACAAGAAGACGGCACGCCATCGCCATCTATTTCTACATCTACCAGCATCTATAATAACTTCCTGAGCTCAATCCATCATTGTTAAAAGAAGCAGCAAAGGACATCAAACAATTCCTGTTTTTTTGTGTTATAATTTTCCTGCTCTCGGCCTCCAGAGTTAAATATTGATGCTCTGCTGAAAGTATTCCACGCAAGACATGCATTAGTGTAACCATGTTAGTGATATGAAGTCATTTGGATCCATTCTTCCTTTGCTCCATTATTGCAATGATGGATTACGCTTCAAAAACTCTCTGTAAGTTCTACCAGTGCAAACCGATGGCAAGGAATGAGCCGGTACGCAGAGTTTTACTGGTGCCACGCTGTAAATGTTTGTTTTGTTTTGATAACACAGTTCCTAAATTACCACATGCATTAGCCCCAGTCATCTTTCCTCTTTTTAAAAACCATGCAACAAGTGGGAAAACAGTCCGAACAGAGAGGAGGAGGAGGAGGAGGAGAAAAGAAGAGGAAGTTCTCTGGCTGCATGATTACAGAACGAGCAGAGGGCGGAAGCTAGCGTAGCTACAGTGAACAGAAGATTGGGGATCAAAGGATAATTGAAACGTAAAATAGGGTGAGGAGTGTGTGTGTGTGTGTGGGATGAGAGTGTGTGAGAGCGCGTTTACTGTCTCGTTTCAGATTCAGATGTAATAAGGCAGTCTTTTGTCAGAGGAGTAAAGTGGAATGGAAAAAAAAGAAAACCTGAGGGAGCCCGGCTACATCATGAGTTCGGTGCTAACTAACCATTACATGTTCCTGTGTCTCTAAAGTGCACCTGGACTGCAGTGGTCAGGTCACAAAAGCCTTTTATGTCCATTTTGTGCCTCCAGCTGCAGCTCATGCAGGACGGAGTAAGATGGCTACATGTGTACCCGCCACCAGAACACGAGTGGTGCTTGTATGTGGAAATTAAAAGTGACCCAGGCTGTCGTGATTGCTCACTTCTAATTAATAATTAAATCAGCCGCTCTCTTCCTGCGCACAGCCCGCTGTTAGATATCTCATAATTGTAGCCTTGGTACCTGGCGAACCACCAGTGGAGAGAAAAAGCTCTCGGGAGACGCTGACAGTAATTGCGCCTTCGTTGTTTGAACCAGGAGCTGTGATTACCAGCCTGGAAACACGATTGTAGCGGCGTCTTTGGTCAGTAGCCAGGAAACCAGGCCCCTTTTTTTTCTCTGGCTTCGTCCATCATTAATTCTCAAGCATGTGCCACAGATCTTCAATAGCTGCTTTCACAGGATGTGAGCCCTATTTCTAACCTAACAAGCTGGGCCTCTCCGAGGAGGAAGGTTTGGTCGATCGTCTTCCTCTGCCAGCAGCGTGCACTGCTTCGTAATCATTCAGTGAATAGCAGTCGAAGTCTCTAATGTTTGCTCAGGCAAGTAACAAAAACATCATACTGTAATTAAAGTGGCTTCTTATAGACACAGGCAGCTGAGACAACACTAAAATAAATAGGAAGTTTACAGACCTGATTGTCAGGGTTTATTTTTTTTAACTAGTAACCCCTAGTGTGACACGACAATATTATGTTACATCCACATATCTTTGACGCGAGACAAGCACAACACCGGTCGAAAGACTTCCTCCTCTTGCTCTTCGAGTAACATCAGACAGGACAGAGCTAGGATCGAGCGACTTTGGGGGTTTGGAAATCTTGGCTAAACCGCCGCTGGAACCCGGGGAGGCTGAGCATTTAGCATAAATCTACAGGATCTCGGAGCTCGGCTGAGGATGAGAGGCACTCACATAGCAAGATTCGACAGTACTACCCAGCAAAAATAACACTTTCTGATCATCCAACAGCAGCAATACATTTCAGCATCAAGATTACACAGAAAATACGATACTCTGATCTCTCATATTTTTTTTTTCACACATATTTCTATCACATTCTGGCTTTTTCATTTTGTATCCTCAGATATTTTTCTTTCAAAACAAGATGGGCACATTAAACTAGATAAGTTGATATAATGTGAGCTGGCCAGCCACACGTATTTGAGCACAAAGGCAGCTAATGAGATCAGAGGAGAGAAAAAATGTGGTGTATGTGAGAAATGCCAATTAGAAACACTGTGAGCTGTCTCTTCAGCGGCGGAGTGTGTCCTCTGTACAGTGCAACACAGCGCGACAACGCTAAACACGTTAGAGGGGCTTCACTTGCGTTTTCAGCAGACACACACCTGTTGCTGAGGCTGTTTCATGTCGGAACGACTGTGAGGATTAATCATACAGCCTTGTTTTTCTCTGTCTTCTTGTTTCTTTGTAGTTTGGGGAACGTCAGTGGAGGTCATTCATCTTCAGCAAATATGACAGCGTTTCAAGGATCTGATTAAAATGCAACGAGAGATGCACAGCTTCTGCTTCTTACTGAATATATTCATGTGTGTGTGCCTCATTGTCTCTGACGCTAATGTGAAGTGTGGGATCACAGTATTAATGTCTCCTCAGTGATGTGACGGACCACTGGTGTAACTTTCTGAGGAGTTAATTGGCGTCTGGTCTTGCCGTCTAATAAGAAAGACGAGTAAACAGAAGGCCCGGGTGTCGAACAGGAGTCGAGTCCTGAACAGATTGGTGCCGTGTCGACTGTCACAGTGAGAGGGCAAAGCATGCGAATCTATTTGGTTTAATTTCATTTCAAGGCATTTGATTTTCCGCCCTGTAGTTCTCCACGTTTCACACATATTTCACTCGTTTGATCAGTGTGTGATATTTATTTTGGTGGTTACAGAAAGCCACATTTCTAATACTTTTTTAGTGACCTTACCTTCTTTTATAGGCCACCGTGCAGGCAAATTTAATTATGTAATTTCACACTCTCCATCTTGTCAAAAAAACAACATTTTCTCCTGCAATTAATATGCATGTGATCAGATGTGCTCTGATCCACTCGGAAATACTGACACACAGATGTGCATCCAGTGGTGGAAAGTAACCACATATTGTATATTCACTCAAGGACTGTACTTAAGTGGAATTTTGACTTTACTTTTACTTTAGTATTTTTATTTTATGCTACTTTATATTTCTACTACACTACATTTCAGAGCAAAAAATATTTATATTATTTATATTTATATTAAATACTCCATTTATTTGCAGATTCAGACCTGTGATGCTGCACCCGAGTCAACTGTTATCAGGCCATTAAATAGGCGTTATCGGTCGCTATAAGCACCATAGATGTGGGTCAGTAGGGGCCTACTACGCCTACTACGTTGTAAAAGTGAAAGCGAAACTTAAATGCAACACGTTCTAACACGTTGTAAAATTCTTTAGGTTTAGGCAACAAAACCACTTAGTTAGGTTGAGGGGAAAACATTGTGTTTTGGCTTAAAACAACTATGTTTCAAAAGGGAAAGGGGAAACATAACACTTGTGAACACAAAGACAACTACACCTTGTTGGTTTCACACGGTATGGGACCAACCAACCTCCATACATCGCCCCCTGACCTCCGCCTCATATGGGGTTTCTCGCTGTCTATACTACAGCGCCTGACTTCCGCTTCTGCTCCTGTCATAATTAATACGGTCGCTGTTGTCTTCTTTTATACCTTCTTTCGGTGATCTACCATGGGAATAGTTGATAAAACCTAGTATTGGGCGTAGTAGGCCCCTATTGGCCCATATATATGGTGCTTATAGCGATAACGCCTATTTAATAGCCTGACAAGAGTCTAGTGGGCTGGATCCTCGGGTACAAGTTAGATCTGCAGGTCTAGTACCACTGGGCAGTAAAGTTAGTAAATTCTACACATAGTGGCTTTAACATAATTTACCCTGTTCATTATTACCCTCATTACTACCTTTAACTTCAAGTACTTGGGAAGGCAACAGAAAGAAAAAACTACTACCAGGCCATCTGACCGTTGTTGAGGTTCAACCCTCGACAATATCTGCTACTCCATGTAAACACTGACTGCTACCATCCCTCCTGTACACTCCGGGCTGCTACAAACTGGGATCATTCTGGTTTCAGCTACACACTCAAAACCAAAACTCTTCACTCTTTCCTCTCCTGAGCTACACTTGAGTCAGCGATGTGGAAATCATAGCATTCGTAAAGGGACGGGGAAAAAAAACATCTCGTTAGACACTAAAAATCTGTTTTGTGTCTGTACAACAACGCAGCTCGATAATCACTAGTGCTCTGTGTGTGTGCAGAATAATAAACCACCTGACAAACAGATAATAATAAAGGCATACTGAAAAGACAAAGACATGCTTTTAAGCTATGTGGCGTCAAATAAGAACTCTCTCTTTTTAACAGCTATATAGTATGTGATCAGAATTAGGGACAGGTTATTTTCAAGTGCATTTCATAGTACGCTTAGTACAGAACGTCCTGCGCCAACTCTTAATTGATCGATGACTAAGCACCCTCTGAATCATCAGTGTTTGGTATTTAAAGCGTTCTCTTTGCCTGATGTTTGTTTTTTAATCTGTTCTTTATTTAAGATCAATTCCAAGTGGTCGATTCAGGGTGGGAGTAGTGCGTGTATATTTGTGTGTGTAGCCACCAGCAAGCAAGCAAGCATACCTGGCAACAGAAAACAGTACTATCAGGAGAGGGGAAAAGGGGCCTCATTCTTACAGATTGTCACAGAAAAATACCGGTGAAGACGCCACTTTTTTCCGTTTGTTTTGTTTATATTTTGAAGAAGTCATTTCGTCTGCCAAGAAGTGAGGGCATGCCACTGTCCCAGGCTGGCATTGGCCCGACTTTTACGGTCTTCATCCTCCTCTTCCCCCGCCACCAGCCGCAGCGCTCTGTCCCTCTGGCTCCGCCCCACAACGCCGTCCAATAGGGAGAGAGTTGAGGCGGGGCGTGCGGCCCCACTGCTGACCAGTCAGAACTTGAGCTGTTGTTTGTTTGGTTACCTTTGTTGTTGCAGTTTATTTTTTTCTTGAGAGCGCAGCAGTGGGGCGAGTCTCTGGCGTTTTTCCCGGGGCCTCTGGTCGGCCGGGGGAGGGTAAAAAGGGGGAGGGCGGGGTTATGTCGCCGCCTTGTCGGGTTTGTTGACTGGTTTGCCGCCGTTCATGACCACGGGTTCGCTGGTTGTGCTTTTGGAAGGCGGGCCCCCGGCGACTTTAGGCACCGCCTCCCCTACATCGTGCAACGAAGGCTCTCGGTACATCGCAACTGGAGGGGTGGCGGGAGAAACGGGGCGGATGGGAGAGGGGGGGGGGGGGAAGAAAGGAAGGAGGAGATAGAGTAGTGGTGGGAAGAAGAAGAAAGGTAAAAGAAAGTATACAGGAGGAGAAAGGGAGGGAAGAAAAGGAGAAGATAAGGGAAGCATGAATGAAGGACAGAAACGAAGAATGTGAGGAAAAGGTGCTCTATAATCCAATAGAAATCTGGTCTAAAACCAAATGAATGAACCCTGGTTGATGTGTGTATGTAAATGCATCTTACCTTCTATAGGTTTAGGCAGGAAGTGTGCAGCTGGTTTGGTCTTTTTGACCCTGTTGCCCTTCATGGCCTGTCCCTCTTTATTGAGGCCCAGATACCAGGCCCGGCCCGACTCCTTCTGTCTGTAGAGCATAGAGCTGTAGATCACGTAGTAGTTCTCGAACACCGACTCCTTAAACTTACACTCGGCCGTAAACAGCTCCTGAGGACACACAGAAAGAGATACACGGGTCATATTTTGTTGAAGAAAAAACAGATATTATAAATCGAAAGTAGTTCCACTATTATAAAAAGCTTTATTGCGCAATCAAAATGAATATAGAATAAAAAAATGTTTTTATATATCAACCTGCCAATTCATCTGAAATAAAAAATAATGATTGACCAGCCACAGACTGACTGAATGATATGTCAGTCTCCCCTGACACGCTCTCTGTCTCTCTCTGTATGCACACGAACAACAAACTAAACAGATAAAACAGCGATTGATTCTGGCGATACAAAGCCCCCAAAACATCTCACCCTCCTACCCGCCGCTCTGCTGTTATGTGTCAGAACTCTGTTCCCTGGTCGCCGGCGGCTCCAGCGGAGCATATTTCAGCACTGAATCAAGGTGTTATTCTTACTGGGAGTGAAATCGTGTCTCCCCAGTGTCCTCTTGCACTACCGAGTCACAGCGAGTATAAAAGGCAGCCTCGGATGAAACATTCTTCTTTTTTGGCGAGGTCACAATCGAGAAGCCGGGCTCCAAAAATCAGATAACTGCATTTTGTCAATGACACGTTTCCACTCTTATATGACGCCAACACAGCATGAGATCAGTCCGCAAACTTCCCTTATTATGGCTGCAGCTAATGATTATCAACTAATCTGTGGATCCTTTTGATTGATTAACTAATAATTTACTCAATAAAATAGTGAACAATCTCTCGGAACCCAAGATGACGTCTTGAAATACTTCTTTTGCCCAAACAACAGGGAATATTTAGCATTGTGTTTAATAAATGCATCAATTATCAGACATTTTCTGTTGATCAATCAACTGTTTATGCACTATTTCATGACATTTAAGTCACATTTAAGTGTCTTCCAATTTAAGTGTTAACCCAATTTGAGAAAAGCAGTCAGCAAACCAGATCCCAACAGTACACTATCAGTTTATTGTTATGTCCTCTTGATATTTGGATAAGATTCAATTTAATTTTACCCTTGTGGGAAAATTAGATTATTTTTCAGCCAATAAACCAAAGATTACAACCCTTATAACTAAGATCACGTCGTAATAAAGAAAGAAAAAGCTAAATAATGACAGTAAAACACACTGAGGCAGAGAAGTACTGTATGTACACCAGCTAAACGTATGCATTCACAGCATCAAGAGATATATAAAGAAAAATATCAAGATCTTTGCAATACCTAAGAAATGATTTCTTTAATATATCATTGATCACTTATTTTCAAATTGTTTGAGGGGAGTTTTGGAGCTTCTCAACGTCACCAGATATCTGGTTTTTAGAGTGGAACATGTTGAAAACTATGACAAATGATGAAAGTCCAATATTCACTCTTCTTTTAGCTCTGGTTTGGTTTTCCTTAGTCTGTCTGTCTGACATTTGGTATTTGGCAGGCAGGTGGGTTATCCTTTCACATTATACATAATCTGATCCACTGTTAATATTAAAGGATATTGATTAATGTAGCTTTAACTATCGCTGTATCATCGCATCACTATTATCTCCCCTTGTATAACAAATCTTCCTTTCTTGGGGCAACATTTTCTCCGTGAAGGAGCTCTCATAATCATTTAGTACACGATGACTGACACATTTCCTCATTGAGACAATTGCTGAGGATATAAATAGTGTTAATAAACTCGCCCCTCATATGGCTGAGGAGGCTCCTGCCAACCCAAACAATCCCCCCCGGAGGTCCCCAGACCCCAGATTGGGAAGCGTTTCGTCTAGACCGTCTCTTATTGGTTGTTGTGGGCCTCCTGCCAGTGCCACAGACACATTGTCATTCAGCTCAGGTCTGTCGGTCCGAGTCTCATAGCAACATGAGGAAGAGAGGCGACACTGTAGCCGTGGCAACCAACCAGCGCTGAGAGGGAGGGGTCAGTTATGTAGGTGGGGGGGTGCGAGAGCGAGAGAGTGAAATACACACACAAACACTTGAATTGGTAATTTAGCATAGAATGTGCCATATCTCATGCTCTACCACATCCACTCATGCAAACATAGGAAGACACTTAATAATGGCAGCAGGGTTGGGTGGCACCAATACGCAGCTGCGATGGCTCAGACGCACACACACACACTTGTGGCTCTAGGGGATGAATGGAGGGAGGTGCAGGGGGGCATGCTGGGATATGAAATGTGACTAAATGATTGGTTGGCGACAAAACAAGACGAGGTTACAATGAATGAATGCTCTATTGGTAACCACGCTTTTGATTTATATTAACAGCGTGATTGTTCTCTGAAGAGCTCCATATTTCGAGCTATATATTTAGTCCTGACCTGCACCCCAGATTCATTATTCATTTGTTAGGGAGGGCGATCTTTGCTGGCGTGCAGAGAGCAGCGCCAGACACTTATTAATGCCGGCCAGTGAGGTCATACATCATTTAATGCCGCTTTTAAAATAAAAGATGTTTGATGTCGAGGCGTCTCTCGGTCACATTTATACCCCACTGAAATCCAGAGACGAAAAAGTGAACTCGCTTCAGATGAAAACCTCACACAGCCTCACAGGTGAGTCATTTTAACAACACTGCCTGCCTGAATGTGTTTCTGTCGTAATTTCTAAATGTTCGCGAGCTGCCCACAGGAAGAAGACGGCGAGAAAGAGTGAATGAAAGAAAACGGAGGGTGGGGTTGGAAATTGGGACATGAAGGAGAGAATAAATCACCCAGTGAGGAGGAGGACGACGCCTCCTGATTGGAAAAACAGCGGGGGATTCTCTCCCTCTCCCTTGTCTTATCTTAGCATTTCTCTCCTCTTATTTTCTCCCTCTCTGCGGAGATGAAAACACATGCATGCACATTGTTATCTTTTGAATCACACGCATACATGCATGCATGCATCCTAGCCTGAATAGCAGCCGTGATCAGATAGAGAGGAGCCAATTAACATGTGAAACATCCTGCTCCAAAACACACTAAATTGATACAGGCAGCACTCTGTCCCTTGTCCATTAAAGACCTAAAATAAGAAACTTAAAACCAGAGGGGGGAAAGCAATCTCCACTCCTGGCGCAGCATTAATAACAACACTTGGCAACTGGAGCTGCCCAGTGCTACCACAGATTGACTGCTGGCCACTGGGAGCTTCCCAGTAGAAGCACATTCATGATATAACGATAATTACTGTTCCAGTGTATTATTTACCAAAGCCTTTAATCCACTGACAATCAGGAACATGTCTTGTTGTAGAGAGCTAGATGAATAATAGTGTTATAATACACTGCGAGTTCAGGCCTTCTGACCATGCTGGCCGGGGCAGCTGCCACAAGTTTTCCCTTCAAGCTCCGACTCTCTGGGCTCATCGGCTAAAGATCAGAGGGCCACATCTTGGTCTGAAAAGTGAAGTCAATGCTGAAGTGCCTTAAACTTGCATTCTTTCTAACAGCCAGCAGGGGGTGACTCCTCTGAAGTCGGATTGTATAGAAGTCTATGAGAAAATGAGTCTACTTCTCACTTGATTTATTCCCTCAGTAAACATTGTAAACATGAGTTTATGGTCTTAATCGCTAGTTTCAAGTCTTCTTCAGTACAGCATGATGTTCATTTAGTAAATTATTGTCCCATTTAGAGTCAAATTGACCATAAAACAGGGGATGCTTTAAAAACCAAGATTGCGACGGCCAAAAACCAAGATTGCAACAGCCAAAACCAAGATTGCGACGGCCAAAAACCAAGATTGTGACGGCCAAAAACCAAGATTGCGACAGCAAATTACCAAGATGGCGACGGCCAAAACCAAGATTGCAACGGCCAAAAACCAAGATTGTGACGGCCAAAACCAAGATTATGACGGCCAAAAACCAAGATTGCGACAGCCAAAAACCAAGATTGCGACGGCCAAAAACCAAGATGGCGACGGCCAAAAACCAAGATTGTGACGGCCAAAATGCTGAACTCGAGGCTTCAAAACGGCAGTCCACAAACCAATGGGTGATATCATGGTGACTAAGTCCACTTCTTATATACAGTCTATGGTAAAGACAGACTGAAGCTAGATTTATACTTGTAACTACAAAGCCCCCACACACACAGCTAACTCAGGGGTATGTAATTAAAGAGTGATAACGGACAACACACCCGTGTCATGTTCCGGTGATTGTATCAAGGAGTGAAATGTGATGCTGAACTGTGACTCAATCCCTATGGCAGGACTACCGCAACACTGTCATGCACACCTGTAATTCCACCTCTTGTAACATGTACAGTGTGTTCTTTCATAGGAAGAGACCAAACATCCAACAAACCCTTCAAACTAAATGAGAAAACACTGCCTTCCAGAATAGTTAGACCTTTATCAAAGCTATTCGTGTGACTATTGTTGTCAAAAATATTATTATAAGTATCGCTACATATCGATACTGAATATTTGAAAAGGTTTTAATACTCATTTTCCACGGTATCGATATATGGGTACCAGCTGCACTTTCTGCTTCTCTGCGACAGCGAGTTGACACACATACCGCTATTTTTAAAAAATCTAAATCTAAAATTTTATGAACCTCAATGTTCGAAATTTGCATAATATCGATATTCTTCAAGGTATATGTGTTAGAAATTCCAGTATCGTGACAACACTACGAATGATCTGCCATCGCTACAGTTGAGGTTTGGTTCATTTAAGCACAGAAACTACTTGTTTGAGTTAAAGGAGCGATTGCAGTAAAAGAAAGAGGTCTTGCAAAGCCATAATAATGTCCCTGACAGACTAGAGGGCTTTGTCATGTAAACGTGAACTCATTACGGCTCCAAATGTCTCTTTGTTTGTTCCTGATGCTTGCATAGTCTCTCCCTTCCTCTTGTTGAAAACCCCTAAAATACTCTTTTGTTTTTAAATGAACTGGAAGTCACACGAAGCAACCTTCCAACAGTGTATTTTCTTCAGTGCTGGTAAAACTACAAAGAAGAGTTTGCTCGTGATTCTAGCTGTCGCCAAGCTTTCTCGTCTAGCTGCTTTTTAAAAGACACATTTTCCTTTTCATTATATCCAAGAAATCACAAACTGGTTGAACTCAAGATAAACATATTATATATACATATCAAATATCTAAATAATCTAATTCATATTTAATGAAATGAACAGTTTAAAACTCTTCAACTCATGTTTTTAATTAGACTTTACTTGGAATCATTAATTCCAGCTAAATCATGTGAACCAATAACGCAGTATGATCATATCAACACCTCCAAGTTAATTAATAGCAATAATGAATTATCCCCCAATCTTAGTTTCTTATTTTAGTTTTGGATAAACCTTCATAAAAATGTGTTTAATTATAAAAAATGACAACTTTGCAGTTCCATTATTCATAACTATGAGGGAGCAGTTGCTCTACTTGTAGCGTTGCTTTATGCGACTAAGCTCAAGGAAGCTGTTTTTCATCCCAATGTGCATGTATATATATGTCTGTTTGTGTGCGCCGCTCAGTGAGTGGGTGTGTTTGTTTCCAACACCAGTTATTATCACAGCACTAATTACCCAGGGGGATTGTGGGTAAACAAATCATTCTAAAGAAAGGAAAGCCCACAGAGAAGAAGGAAGAGGAGGAGTGGAAAGAAAAGTGCCGGCGCATGAAAACAAAAGTGGAGAGGGAGCGCTTTGAGAGGGGGACTTGAAAGGATGTCCTCCGGCCCAGACTGACTGAAGCAAAGCATCAATCTGACTCCAATCACAGCGGCGCCCCCGGCGTGTCGGGAACGCCGCGGCGCTCCTCAGCCACTCCAGACCTGCACACCTGATCCAATTACGCTCTTATGAAAATGTGTGGCTCTTAATTGGATCAGGTGTGTTTGAGCTGGAGCAACAGGCTCTCCTTGAGGACGGGTTGACAAACAGAACAAGAGGATAACTTCTGTATCTGATTAAAACACCTTTTATCATTTAAACTGCATCATGCACATAGCCCGGGTTCTGTTCCTTGTGATATCCTGAATACAAGTTTTGTGATCCATGATAGATAGATCGATTGAAAGATAGATAGATGGATGGATGGATAGATAAATAGATAGATGTACTTTATTGAACCCAAATTGGGAAATTACTGTGTTACAGCAGCAGGTTATCCAGACAATGCACAGGAGATCAACACTAGAGATAAATATCTATAGAATACACAATATAAAGAATATATTAGAATACACTATAAATATACCTGACTACTACAACTAACATAGAAATATAAAATAAAAAATATATAGAATATAAACATACTAACATAGAAATACTAAATATGTTAGTATGTTTATATATACTTTTTATTTTATAAAATTGAGTTTGAAGGCTTGTCAGCGCCAGAAAACACAAAGGTTATGATATTATGAGGAAGGATTTGACAATTCTGGAAAGGTCCAAATTATTCTCAGTCTAATCAGGTCGGATACGTTTTGTTTTTTTGCCACCTACTGTATGAAAATAAGACTTTCAATTATTTCTATAAATTAGTCTTTGAAGCGTACAAACACATTATTTTTAGATTATTTTTCTATTTGTTCTAAGGACATTATTATCATACCGCTGCACTATTCAACCACAGCGGCTCGTTAATAGCACGTCATGCTGTGTTGGTGTTCTTCCTCTATAAGGGTCCATTCAGGTCTGGTCTGACTGTGTTTCGGGGTCCACATCAGATCAGGTTATCTCATTTTTGTAAATTAATTTATGCACGTTGGGAAGTTTTTCAACGGGCTCGTTTTGGATTGTGTCCGATGTTTTGGAGCGATAAAATGGTAGAGATTTTCCGATACCTTTTTTTCCTTCCCGATACGATTCCAATACCTGAACTTGCGATCGATTGTGATCCAACACCAGTGCGTTAAAAACAAAAAAATATATATATTATTATTTTTTAACAACTGTATACTAATCCTGTATGGATGCAATATGATTGCTATTATTGTTGTATGGTCTTGCTCAGGTTAAACCCTTTGTAAAATACATGCAGAGAATGAATGCCATTTCTTTTATTATCTAGTTTGACAGATTTTCTGGTGTAAAATATTGCCAAATTGCTGACATTTTGCTAGCTCGGGCTAACTAGCACCTGCTTGAAGAAGCGAGATGGCTCACCCGTTAACTACTTCCATCATCAACTCCAGAAAAAACGATCGCTGTGCCCCGTAATTGATGATGGAAGTAGTTAACGAGTGAGCCATCTCGCTTCTTTCTCATCTCCGCTGAGAGTTGTACATGTGCAGAAGCAATCAGGCAGGATGTACGGAACAGGTAGGAAGTGATAACTTGATATCGGATCGGTGCATATAGACTCACATACTTGCCGATATCCGATCCAGAAGCTGTATTGGGGGCATTTCTGATACTGGAACAACTCTATAAAATGGTTGCATCAGAGAAATGTATTGGCTTTAAGTTCAGTTTGCAGATTTCATCACTTCCGCAGAAATGCAATAACATCAGTGAATTAAACTTCAAACAATAAGCCAGCCTTTAAGTCTTTCTTAAAGGTGAATACACCTTTGAGATTTCTGAATACAACAGTCCATTATGTCAAACCTCCTTGAAGAGAGTCTTTGAACGGCTGAACAAAGGCTGCTGACTGTGAGTCGTCGGAGGAAGGCTACACATACACCAGTAATGGCTGACAAACGTCATCGGTAGTTTTTGTTCAAACCTGCTATGCGAGTGCGATGTCTGACCTGTGGTGCTTCAATGCCGCGATGCACAGAGCGACATCTTTGAGGAGACTCCACGGCAGCACACCGGCAACTAATTCATCCTCTAGTCACCAGATAATGTGTGTGCGTGTCATGACTCACATGGCGAACGTTTATTCTCTCTGCCACTCGTCTTGTTTCTCATCTCTCTGGATGTACACATCACAGGACTCACTCTGTCTGAGTGCTGGTACCGGCTGCGTTATGAATGGAAGTACATGCCCACGTACACAGACAGACACACATATACGTACAGCATACACACTCTTGTGTTTGTCAAAAACATCCTGTTGTAAGAAAACAGGTTGTAGCTCAGGAAGAGAGAAAAGAAATGGAGGGACGAATGTGGAAAAGGATACACAAGGACTCTGCATCTGTTTTTTTTTTAATGTTGCAATGAATGAAATGAGCTGAAACGATTAGTCGAAAATGAATCAGCTGCTATTTTAATAACGGACTCATCGCTTCAGTTATTTCTCAAGCAAAAGCAACATTCTCTGGTTTCATGCTCTCAGATGTTTTTTTGTCGTATGATAATAAATATATTAGGGTTTTGGACTCAAATAAACAAGATATTTAAAGATGTTATGTTGGGCTTTAGGAAATTAAAATGGGCTTATAAAAGTGTATAGTGAAAAAAAGAATGGACAATATGAGTTTATTTTACCTTTATTTGCTACTGAACTAACATTACAATCATACTGTGATACGTATGTTTGAGACACTCATATCTAATGGTGAAAAAGCAGAGATGAATGATTAAATATTAGGGATGCTAATTTTGAAAAATGTTCTTAATCGATAACCGACCCTCGTTAACCGATTATTAACCGTTAACCGACAAGATTTGTGCCGCGCATGCAGCGGTGCGCCAGCTGCAATGTATGAGCACAACAGACAACTGAGTCCCCAGGTCACCTGTATGGGAGCGTATGCTGCGTTCACTGTCTCCAGTTCACCGTCCGGGAGCGTTAATTTAGCAGGCAGCCATTTTCCCAGTAAAAGTCTCCACCGCACATTTAGTTTAGTTTAGCAGGTTGTCCGCTGTGTGTCTGCCCGGCATAACGACACTCTGTCTGTCCGGATTAACGATAGCGATTGTCCTACAAACAGTGTGTTTTTTTGTGCTTCATTAGCAGCTGCTAGCATTGCCGGTGGATCCCTATTTAATATGCTACCATAATGTTTAGTATAAGGTGCTTTTATTTTGTATGTTATTTATCTGGTCTACTGGACATCTTTTCAGCACCAGGAGCTGTCCATAGTACGACCCAGACACCAGCAAAGTCTCCGTTTGTTCTTCACACGGGGGTGTTCATTATTAGAGGATCAATTAATGTTATTTTTAGTGGGATTTAAATTGGCTTTGGATTTCTACTGCTAGTTTGAAACATACCTAACCTCCTGATTTCCTTCAGGGGGACTAAGAGGTTTTGTGGAGGACCAGATTTACCGTCCCGGACTTTAAGATGTTTCTGTAACATGGATACCTGGACTAAAACAGAACGGGGAAGAGAGAGGAAAGAAACAAGCGGGTGAAAAAGATGGATGGAGGATGGACTTGAATTGATGGTGTTCGGGGCTCTAACAGTCTGACTCACGGGGAGCTGGCATGAACGAATACATTTCCATTTCTAATCTTGGCTGGTGGACACTCAGCAAAATTCAGATTTCAAAAACAAGCAGATTTTAGGGGGGCACTGGTGTACACAAACCTCAGTCAAGATCTAGATACGTCTCATATAAGGCTGTCAATCGATTAAAATATTTATTTATTTTCGCAATTAATCACATGATTGTCAATAGTTAAACGCGATTAATAGCAAATTAATCGCATAATTTTTATCTGTTCAAAATGTACCTTAAAGGGAGATTTGTCAAGTATTTAATACTCTTATCAACATAAGAGAGGGAAATGCTTGCTTTATGCACATGTGTGTATATATTTATTATTGGAAATCAATTAACAACACAAAACAATGACAAATATAGTCCAGAAACCCTCACAGGTACAGCATTTAGCATAAAAAATATGCTCAAATCATAACATGGCAAACTGCAGCCCAGCAGGCAACAACAGCTCGGGTCAGAGGTCAAGGGACCCCTTTGAAAATGGCCATGACAGTTTTTCTTTGCCACAATTTAGCATAAGTTTGGAGCGTTATCTAACCTCCTTCACGACAAGCTAGTATGATATGGTTGGTACCAATGGATTCTTTAGGTTTTCTAGATTCCTATGATGGAAGTATCTTCACTCTAGCTTTAAAACTGAGCCCACTTCAACCTAAAATCACAAGTTGTGTTAATGTGTTAAAGAAACTAGTGGCGTTAAAAGGAATGCGTTATTATCACTTTGACAGCCCTAGTCTCATGTCCACATTGGGACATAAACAATTTTTGATGCTCTTTTATCCCCAACAGTTCTCACCCTATTCACATAGAGGTAGTAGAAGAAGATAATAATAAGAGTAGGAGTAGCAGTAATAGTGGGATGTTGCAGGAAACGCGTCAAAGTCAATTTCCTCTTTTCACCTCTCAGCTGACATCCTGACATCTACACCTTCCCAACCGCCCTGACACACACACACATACACACAACATACCAATGTGTGTATCACACACTCTTGTCACTCCCAGTCTCATTCACACACACGGTCCCAAACTCATCAGCACTTTTTTTTTTTTCTCCCCCCACTTTCCCCCAGCATGCTCCATAATTATCACATAGCAGCTCATTGCACACTGTGCCATCTGTTAGTGGCACGCACGCCCAAAACCCACACACGTACGCGCTTGGCGTGTGCGTGCGCAACCACACACACACAGCCAGATGCCTGGGATGTGGGATTAATAAGGCAGTCCTACCATGTATAACTAAGTTTGCAGCATATCATTAACAATTTGCAATAAGAGGATAAAGAATGGCGTTGAGAGCAGAGCGGCATAAATTTAGGAACGAGCCGAGAATACACTACACAAGGAAACGTCCTAATTTAAAAAAATGTTCAGACGTGGGGAAGGCAATATAGAGGAAATTCAAATCACAATCTTGATAGTGCTATGTTGCTATAATAGGAAAGTATAAGAAAGGCATGTTTTATCCTAAAAAAAAAACAGAATCTACCAGAAAATGCAATTAAATATAACATCTTTTCATGCACACACTCAGTACATCATGTTCTGATTAGAAGTGCAGCCACAGTGTGCTTAAATTGAGACGTGTGTTTGTACCAGAAATATCGAGTTATTTGTTAATAAAAAAAATTTCCAACGGGCGAAATGCAGCTTGTAGTATCTGCTGACGAGTGCACCATGTTTAGTTGAAGGTACAGGAACTACAACGTGATTTGTATCGACTTCCTGACACCTCCACAATAACTAACCCGGCAGGATGAAAGATAATCCAGATGTGTCCGATAAACAAGCTGCTCAGTCTGAACCTGAACCAATTACACACATACATGGAAGGAATGAATGCGGCACCGTCCTTACCGCACGCTACAACCTGCCGGGACCTTTACAGCAGCCAATTAAACATCAAGCAGCGCTAACATCACCACAATTCAGACCTGCTGTATGTAATTCATATATTCGCTATCATGTATAGCTGCCTGCACGTTAGTCACAGAGCTGGAACATGATCACACACACACACTTTGCCTCTACGCAGCTTTAGAGGGGATTTCTACTGTGTGTGTGTGTGTGTGTGTGTGTGTGTGTGTGTGTGTGTGTGTGTGTGTAGGGGGGGACTCCCCCTCTTCAATTATTTACAGGAAGCCCTCATGCATCTGTGACTTTCAGCGACAGGCTGAGAAAGCCCAGCAGAGCAGCACAGATCTCTCGTCTTCCTCCTCCCGATTACTCCTTTCTCTTCCTCTCATCCCTTTGTCTACATTTGTCCTCCTTCCTCTCCATCTTTTTTTTTACTCTTCCATCTGAAATATCTTTCCTTCTTTCGTCTCCGTCTTTTCCCTCCTTTGTCTTCAACCTATTCCTCCTTCTATTCGATCTTTTTCCTACTCTGTCTACAATTTTTGTCCTCCTTCCTCTCTGTCTTCTTTCCTCTTCTGTCTACGACCTTTTCCTCCTTCCTCCATCTTTGTCCTCTTCTGTCTACAACCCTTTCCTCCTTCCTCTCTGTCTCCTTTCCTCTTCTGTCTGCAACCTTTTCCTCCTTCCTCCATCTTTGTCCTCTTCTGTCTGCAACCTTTTCCTCCTTCCTCCATCTTTGTCCTCTTCTGTCTGCAACCTTTTCCTCCTTCCTCCATCTTTGCTTCTTCTATCTACAACCTTTTCCTCTTCTGTCTACAACCCTTTCCTCCTTCCTCTCCATCTTTTTCCTCCTCCGTCTACAACCTTTCCTCCTTCCTTTCCATCTTTGCTTCTTCTATCTACAACCTTTTCCTCCTTCCTCTCCATCGTTTTCCTCCTCTGTCTACAACTTTTTTCTCCTTCCCCTCCATCTTTGTCCTCTTCTGTCTACAACTTTTTCCTCCTTCCTCTCCATCTTTGCTTCTTCTGTCTACAACCTTTTCCTCTCCATCTTTTCCTCTACAACCTTTCCCTCCTTCCTCTCCATCTTTTATTCTTCTACCTACAACCTTTTCTTCCCTCATCTCCATTGTTGCCTCTTCTATCTACAACTTTTTCCTCCTTTCTCTCCATCTTTCCCTCTACAATCTTTTCCTCCTTCCTCTCCATCTTTGTCCTCATCTGTCTACAACCTTTCCTCCTTCCTGCACATCTTTGTCCTCTCATTGTCCGTGTCCTATTTCTTCCTTTCTTTTGCCTCCCACCTCCCAAGTCCATCCTTTCGTCTCCCCTCTTTCTTTCATGATTGGTCCTGGCCTCACCTTTATTCCCCTCACCTCTCCCTTTCATTTCCCTCCTTTCATCTCCTCCCCTCCCATCCCTTTCTATTCCCCCGTCCCCTCTCTCCTTCTCCTCTCTTCACCTCCTTTCACCTCCTTTCCCCTCCTCTCTGGCTCCTGTCATCTCCACCCCCCAAAAAAAGAAATGAAGGGGAGGAAAGAGGGATGATGTTAGGGAGAAGAGACGTCAGTGAAAGAGTGTGAACTCTCTCTGAAGAGTCAGCATGGAAATAATTCATATTCCGCTCTAGCAGCGGGCCGCTCCTCCTCTACCTCACTTCCCCTCCACTGGCTCTTCACCACCTCCTTCATCCCTCTCTCCAACCACATCTTCCAGATTGTTCTGCATGTCCCCATCTAATGTCAATGATTTGACAAAGGTTTGATTAATTTAGCTGGTTTATTTTTGCAGTTTTCATTTACAACTTCAAATTGTTTTCTGAATATTTTGCACTCATAGACAAAATCCCTCTGTAATGGCATTTAAGGACATTATGCTTACTTAATTCGTACTTGTCCACAATCTAACAATCCATTAAAAAGCTATTTATCTCTGGCTTTTCTCATCTCTCTCTCTCTATCTAATGCACCTGCCTCCAATCTTCTGTCGCACAAAACCTAAAAAAAATCTCTCATATTGTCTTCTGACATGAAAAAAGCTTTTATTGCATCAGGCATGCTTCACTGCTCCTTTAAATTTAAGCCTTAAAATGTACATATTGTATAATTTAGAGGAGGATTTGTTTGTAACTGCTCTTTAGGGGAGTGATCCATTTTGCTCGGTGTGCCGTCCTTCAGACAGACGAATACGGTGAACTTAATGGTCTGTACGCCGGCTAACTGAGGGGGAGTTGTACTAAAATCACCCAGCGGTTCTTCTGAGCGGCATAATGAGATGAGACGAGATGAGTGTGTCATGTTAACCGGGCCAATGATCCATTTATCGCCGCTCAAAAACTGCTCTCAGTTAGCAGATTTTGCACTGTTCTCTGACAGTTCATAGATCTAATGACTAATCGATTAATCAAGAAAACAATATGCAGATGAATTGATAGTGAAAATAATCGGTAGTTGCAGCCCGTTTTTCATTTGTTTTTGACAACTAAAGTCAACAGACGCACTTTCCTGAATCATTGTAAACCATTTATTTGTCCTTGCTCCTGTGGATAAAGTAAGGTCTTATAAATGACCAGAGATTTGTCGAAACAGGCTGATACTTCCATTTGTCTCCCGCAAAGAATTACCACAGCTTAAAACCAAACACCCGGGACCTGGATGAGCAATTAAGCGCCATAATTTTCCAGAGAGAAGCATTAAGCCCTCAAAAAAAAGAAAAGACCAATAAATATGATGCTGAAAACAACAGACACAAGTAAAAATACTGAAACAAAACATGTCTGATGGACGCTGTCCATCAGGAGTTTCTCATCCTTGTGTGTCCATGCTTGTATACTGTATGTGCTGTGTGTGTGTGTGTGTGTGGTTGCTCACCGATGTGTAGAGGTGACCCTCTCCGTTCATGGCGATGTAGAGGCCAGTCTTGACTGATTGGATGGCCACGACTCTCAGACCCACAGGAATTAAGTTAAACAGAGCTGAGGACAAAAAACAGACAAAGTGAGTTTACGTGTGCGTGTTTCTCTGGACTGAGACGTCAGCCGCTCCGTTGCTCAGTTAGTACGGTTAGTTCATGGTGAGGGTGAAGAAGCAGCTCGGCCTCCGGGGGGCTACTCGCAGGGCTTTTAAAACTCAGAGTTTTGCACAACATTGACTGCAAATGAAGACCACTGCTTTAAATATAAATACTCTGCTGCCCAAAACCCAGTGCTAATTTGTCTCTACAGCTCTATAATTCACAACCAATACCATACACCAATACCCAGTTCTTTTCTATTTTTCAGAAGGAGTGAGTCTATCATCTATGTACAGTTATATAAGTTATCACACTGCCACAGATCTGTATCATCACAGTAACCAAGCTTTATATAAACAGTAAGCGTTATTTAATTATTATTTTAATTGAGTCATGTAGAAGTAGTGTGCCTTCCTTATTCAATTATAATGCTGCAATCAGAATGAAAATAAGACAAAATAAAACTTGTGTTTTGTTAACATTTACTTAGCTATATGTGTATACATTTTTCCCCCTTCAAATATATTTTTTTCCCCCTTCTGACCTTATTAAAAGCCCAATATGTTGAAGCATATTAAAGTGATAATCCCTCTCTTAGCCACAAACTGAGCTTGCGCATTTGATAAAGGTGACGAAATACAGAAATGACCATAAAGCACTTTTATTACAGTAAACCAAATAAGGTAATATTTCATGTTTTATGTGTTATATGCTTAACAAATATATATTCCTTTGCCAAAAAGACACTCATCCATCACATCTGCTGTAACATCACCCATGATGGATAAGAATATGAAAATGTTCCTGCATTGTGTATTATATTTATATTATATATTTTCCATAACATTTTAATATCAGCCTGTTCTTGTCTATTATTCTAAAGGCACAGTCATGCTCTTGGCTCCATCGGGTCAGTGTTATTTGAAGACGGTAGAGGAGCAGACAGCTGATCACACCCTTATAGCCTCAGGCAGGGATTTTAAAGGACAATGCTGGTGTCACTGGTGGTTTTGTTCACTTCCTGCAATCCCTTGTATCTTTTTAGATTTGTTGCACTTATTAGATATGAACTATCTCTCTTTTTTACTAGTATTTTGAGGTCGTGACTGTCAGCTTTTCAGCAAGAGTAATGGATTACTTTTACTGACATTTGGAATTGGACGTGTGTGTGAACAAGCCTTTGGAGGTTTAGCAGAAGTGCTCTCTTCTATATCTGGAAAAAGTCAGAATTAACATTAAATTAACATAACAAATGAGCAAACACTCCAATCAAATGAAGAAAACACAATGACGCTGCTTCAAGAGAGCAATTGACATTTTGCTTTAAAGTGTAAAAACACAATAATGAGGCTTGAAAATTATTATTATATTTCCTTTGTGATGTAAGCCTGTATCTGGCTCCTCTCTAATATGAAAATGGGACAAATATTAAGTTGATTATTGCCCATCATTAGCTGTGACCTTTCAAGGTTGTTGAATGTCTTCCTCTGTGGTCCATAGAAACCACGACTCTTTAACCCGTACGCCTCTTATTACTGATTAGCCTGAGAGCTTGTGCAGACGACTTGTTGTGACAGACACAATGTCAAACTAACATCAAGGTGAATCCTGCTTCTCTCTCTACATTCAGGATGTCTGTGCAAATTTTAGAAAATTCAGACGCAATGTTTCAATGCAGAAACGTTCCAATAAATGAACATATTTTGCCAAAGTAAATGTGTTGAATGTTTACATTTACCAGTTGCAGCATACAACAAGGTTAAAAACAACCTGTGGAGTAAACTGACGACGGGTTGCACTAGAATCTGACTTCATAAAAAACATCTTCTTGAACCAACGCCATATACCACAGCATTTATTAGCTGATTTGCAATGCATTTTAGTTATGTTTTTTTATCAATTATGGATGATGTGTCATGTTCTGGCTGTGCCAGTCTCTTATTAGTTATGTTTATGTGATTTTGGATTTGGTTTCTTTTATATTATTCCGGTGTTTCCTGTTTTATTTTGTAGTTCACTCCTCCTGTGTCTTGTCTGGTTTTACTTCCCACCTTTGTTTGTTTTCCCGCCTTTTGTTGATTGTCTGCCCCGCCCTGATTTGTTTCACCTGTGTGTAATCATGTCTTGTATTTAAGCCTGTGTGTTCCCCTCTGCCCTTGTCGGTTCGTTTGTCTCTCCAGCCCCATCTACCTTGTCCTCCGTGTTACTTGTTACCTCCTGTCCTGATCCTGGTGTTCCTTGTGTTTCCCTGGTTTGTGATTTTTGGTTTTGTCCTCTGTTTGGTTTCTTGTTGTTTGTTCTTTTGTACTTTGTTCCCCTCCCTGCATTTTTGGTTTTTGGATTATTTCAGCTTGGAATTATTATTAAAGCTCGCTTTTATTTAACTACCTGTTCTTCCTGTCACTCTGCGTTTGGGTTCCCCCTTAAATTCACACACCACACGACATGATGTAATTGTCTCATGTGTTTGTGACTTGACTCCTTTGTGGTATAAAGATGGTATTTGTTTCATGGTGTGAGTTCGACGCCAGGAAAAAGCTGAGCTGTCGAATATCCGGTAAACTTAGTGCTGACAGTGTGTGGGAATTCATTGCTTTCATTGCTTGCCTAGCTTTTAAAATATCTGCCTCCTCCACCCGTATACAATGGAGACGAACAGAAGAGCTGCTTATAAACATAAAAAAAACCAGCTCATCTGCAGTGTGTCTTTTTAAAACACTTCATAATCCACAGACCTCACTGTGAATGTCTTCAGTTTGATAATATTCTCCAATAAAGGCCACATTAACTCACACAACTAACCAATTAATGTGTTGAAGATGTGGTAGTCTAAACACACTTAATGAAACCTTTAAAGCTAAATGGTGTAAGTTTTTGAAGGTTGTTGCCATGTCTGAAAGGATGATTGAATTAAAGCAAAGATATTTGCTGTGATAGCTTGAATCAAAGGCAACTGTTTGCTACTTTGCTACACCAGCTAGCAAAAGTGTGGACTGAAGCTGTTGATTATTATGGTTTTGTGTTTTTTCCTCTTTCCTTTAGTGTGTTATATAGTTTTTTGTGCATGTAAAAGGTCTGCAAAGTTAAAAAGCCCAAAGTCCACGCCAAAGGGAGAAACACTGCTCCTGAACTGCCTGAAACGCCTCGATTGAAGTCCTGCATTTTCTTCCGTAACGTGGTGATGTCACCAAGAAATACATTAGCATAATACATGCGTAGCGGCCGGTTTGGCACGCCCTCAAACAAAGCTAGTTGGAGCGGAGCTGGAGCGGAGTCTGAAGAGTTTGTTTCAAGTTGACCAATCAAAACAGAGTGGACCAGCTGACCAATCAGAGCAGACTGGGCTTTTCAGGAGGGCGGGGCAAGAGCTCAAACAGAGCATTTCAGACAGAGGGTGAAAAGAGGTGCTGCAGCACAGCTGGTATGAGAAAATAAAGCGTTTTTTGAACATTAAAAACATTAAAACATGTTCTTGTAGAAACCTAAAATACAAGTATGAACCTGAAATTAAACCTAGTAGGTCCTCTTTAATGAATCAAAATCCAAAGAAATTGTGACAGGCATGTCTTCCAGTGTGCTCATTCCCATACCAAGTACAGTGTGATGAGCTTTTTCATCTTATGCAGAGGGAAATACACACATAGATATTATTTTGTCATTATAAAATCATAATATAACAGAACAATGACCTGTAATGAAGGGCGTGAAAATGGACGTGCTATTTGGGACCAACATCCGTGCTGGTTTTCTTTCTAATCAAGTCCTGATTACACCTGGGATGTCAGAGCCCTCATTAATCAAGGTTACATAGAAATGGTCTCTAACAACCAACGTCTACAGTGTTCAGAGCTGAGCAGAAGACATTTTAAATGCGAGTAGGTACACCTGCAAGTAATCATCCTCGATAAATATCAGACTTTCTAAACCATCATGCACAGCCTTCATTAACATAAAGATATGCACCCAGCTGATTAGAGATGGTAACAACCCTCCTTTTAAATGCTGCAGGAAATGTCACTGATGTCTCCCCTCTGCTGAACACGGCTCAGCCAGGAAAAAAAACGGACAAACAAATGGAAAATGAAGCTTGGCAACAAGTGCGAGCAGCAGTAAATTCTGTTTGATCTACACGCCGAGCTGTGGCAGAAATCTGAAAAATGGTGATGGGAAGACATTCGCCAAAAATTTATGTGAAGAAAGTTTGCCAGAAAAATAAATAAATCATAGTAAACAAGTGGGACATTGCTGCAACACGCGGATGGCAGAGAGCAACGAGCTCAGCCAATGTGGAAAGAACACTTAAAGACCAGTGAGCCGCCTGATTACTGATTAGCATTTGATTTTCTCTCAGCCTAGCACATCAGAATAAGGCAATGGCTACATGAATCAATAAGCCATCCATCTGCTGCTCCTCCCTGAGGGCAGCGCTGGGTGCAGAGGTCCAATAAACTAGGCTTTAAGAAGCTAAATCCTCTGAGCAGCCACTTGTCGCTTTCAGTCGAGCAGTTGGTGTGCTCTCTGAAAACACACTGCCTGCACAACGTGAAATGTATGGAGGACGCAACCTGCCAAAATCAAAAATAAATAAATAAATGACTCAATAAATAAATATGCCATTAAATGCACTAAAAATAATATTAAAAATAAATGTTGGCATTAATTAATTGATCAAATGTGACATAAATTGACATTTCTGTTTTAATTTGCTTCTTTATTTATTTATCTTTGTAGTACTTCCCCTATCTATCTACTCTTCCATTTAATTTTCCCTTTAAATTAATTAATTATTTATTAATTTTTGCCTTTATTTTGTATTTATTCTAAATTTATTATAAATAATAATACAATAAACACATTTAAAAAATAAATGCATAAATAAAAGGAAATTAAATAGAAGAGTAGATAGATAGGGGAAGTAACACAAAGATAAATAAATCCAGAATCAAATTATAACAGAAATATCAATTTATGTCACATTTTATCAATTAATTAATGCCTAAATTTATTTTTAATATTATATTATTTTGGTTCATTCATGTCTTGACAGCAATGAGCGAGCATATATGATGGCACATACTGTGAATTTCACTCAATACCACCAACCGCCGGTCATTTAGATCAATATGCTTGAATGGTAGATGGTCTAGCCGAACAAAATGTTCATGATTTCTTTGTAAATGGAGGAACTTGACCCTACTTTAACCTTTTAATTATCTCTATAATAACTAGGATTCATTACATCTTTACCGCTTGGTCTCTCCTTTTCACAGCGAGACATCAAAGTATCTCTCGACCTTCCATCAAATCAGATGAGGACAAGAGACAGACGTGTCATCTCTAAATAACTATTTGCCCTTGAGAGGGACTGTCTGGCTTTTCTCAGTGATGAATTTTTGGTTTTCTTTTTCTCTCCGGTCTTTCCTTTCCTTTGCACTGCCTTACGTTCATGCATTGTAAACAAAATCTAAATGTAACTCTTCTCAGAAATGCAAATCTATACATTTCCCCCAAATGTACTGTAATATATCGGCACAGCTGATTGTGTTTGGTATCTATCAGCGTGTGTGTGTGTGTCCACTTACAGGAGTTGGTGCTGTCGTCTTTGGTCCCGTCCATACTTCCATCCTGGCCCATCTGGAGATAGAAGCCCTGCCTGCAGAACAACCTGGTCACTATGCCCTTTAGCTGTGGTTCTGCACAACACAGACACAGACAAAGACAGAAGAATAGTTGAAAAGAAATATGAAAATGTATTTGTATTACGTTTTGTCAGCTTCAACAGAACGATTTATCTCCAAATTCATCCCCGAAAATCAATTTCTGCACCAGTCCTGGAGGGCACATTTGAGACGCCCGACAGTTTTGGCATTAAAGAACAATGTGACCACATGCGACCTGATGCATCCTGGGGGATTTCCTGTGGAGAGACCAGTCAGGCAAATCCAATCCATTACAGGATTCTTGGACTAATCCTTCCTTCGTGGTCATTGTTCCACTTGAATAACGCTGATAAATTATTTCTGAACCTTTGATGGTGTAGAGCAGCTTCATACTGGCTTTGTATCTCCTTCATTCTGTTTATCTACCCACCGATATATTAGTTTGTGTCATTCCCTGTATTAAAACTTAGATAATTGTGTGGTTCTCTAATGGTTTCTCCACATCTAAAGCTCTCTATCTATAATGTCTTAAGGCAGATACTGTATTATTTTCAGGTGATTATACACTAAAGAAAACATTAATATTATGTTCCATTTCTGCCAATAGATCCCTCTAAATGCTACACACTATACCTTTAAGTGATATAATAGTAGTACAGGTACAGACAGGCATTTGTTCCACTCTATCATCATTACACTCGTCACCCCTTCTGTAGATGGCGCCGCTTTTTCCACACAAACACACTCACGTTGGTTGGTGACACTGATTATTTAATATGGCTCCTCACACACTCCTCCATGTGATGCGACCACACCCATTCTCCCTCTCCTCTGTAAAAACATCAGAGGCTTCGTCTTCGCCGGCGGCAGCTATAAAGCGGGGTTGGGAATCCCCTTTGAACATGCGTGTGTGAGAGAGTGAATGAGTAAAAGGTAACGCACAGAGACAGGAAACTGACCCAGTTTAGGAAGAGAGGGTGTGTGTGTGAGGGAGAGAGAAAAGAGGGAGGCAAGGGGTGTTTTCCATCTTTGTTAAGGATCCATCTTGTGCAGCAAGGGGAGAAGGAGGGAAGAGGAGCCGTGAAGCTTGCAGCCAGCACTCGAACTGACTAAACTCCCAGCACACTACTTACTGTGGCCTGTTGTGTATAATAATAAATCTCAGTTAGATTAGAAAGACAGCTATTACATTACACTAGGAGGAGCGTAGTTGCACGCACATCACATGGCGGTGGGAATAATATGGAGATGTATTTTGTGATAGTTTTCATCCTTTCCGACGCATAAATATCAACATACTTATTGCTAATGAAAATATATGATAGTTGCAGCCCCGTGCACGAACGCTCCTCACTGCTACTGCGTTTTTCTTCCCTCTTACTTATAAATACAGCACAGCACAGACTGTATTTTCATGCATTAGGTAAATATCATTTCAATCCGACAGCTGTGATATTTCTCGCCGCTTTACGGTTCAAAGTTTACCTGCCCAGCATCCGTCTGTCAGAGCGGAGCAGGAATCAGCACACGCTGCAGACCCGACTGAAATCAGTCACATTTCAATCTCTCCGTGCTCGTTTGTGCCACGCACGGCCAGAGGAAGCTTCTGGAAATGTCATTTATTGTCTCTTATCTTTTTCTAGAACGTGCCGTGTCCTTTATATTTCCTCTATGACGTGTTAAATTTATAAAATGTAAAGTAAAATGTTACTGAATTTGACCTGGAGGCTTTGCATTTAAACATCTGCCTCTCTATTGGCTTCTAACCCGTCTGATATGGATATAATACAGGTGCATTTCAGTGGCCGATGGTTTGACTCAGCCGATGGGAATTTTCAAGTCCACGAAATTTATTTTTCAAACAGGGTTTGTAGAAAACCATTTATATTTCTCATAGTGAGATATGCAGAAAACAAACGTAACCAAATTTAAATAAATAGTTTGTCCGAAACTAGAATTAAACTGAAAAAAACAACCACAACCCAACTAACCAGAGGTTTAACCAATCAACTCACAGTCCATTCTAGTATCTTTAACTGCTCGTACTGTAATCGATTAAGACAAACATCAGATCGATTACTCTGTCGATTATTTTCTCAATTAATCGATTAGTTGTTTGATCTATAAAATGTCAGAAAATGGTGAAAAATGTCAATCAAAGCCCAAGATGACATCCTCAAATGTCTTGTTTTGTCCACAACTCAAAGATATTCAGGTTACGGTCATAGAGGAGTAAAGAAACCAGAAATATTCACATTTAAGAAGCTCGAATCAGAGAATCTTTACTTTTTTTTCTTAAAAAATTACTCAAACTGATTAATTGATTATCAAAATAGTTGGCGATTAATTTAATAGTTGACGACTAATCGCTTAATCGTTGCAGCTATGATCAGAATTGAACATGAAAGGATGTATTTATCTGATGTGACATCATTCACCGTGGCATATAGATTTCTAATCACATCGTCCAGCCCTATTTTGAGCACAATTACAGGCTCAAATGGTGTTATTGTTGTTGTTTGCATAACTCCCCGCTGTAACGGATGAAAAATCAATAGTTCTCCACGGGGGACTGTCCTGCTGCATCCACTCAGCATCACCTCATCATCTATTTATGTATCCATCCATCCATCCATCTAACATCCAGTTATCCATTTACTCCTATTCCGACCCGCCGTTGCCGAGCCGTTGCCACGGCGACATTCCCACAGTCGTCGAGGTGATATTCCCACTCTTCCCAGCATCTCCACACACACCCCGTCTGTTACTAGGGAAATTCCCAGTCTTGCGTTGCCACGGCAACAGCCTCGTGATTCCAGACTGTTCCAGTGGCAGGGTATTCCCCCATCCACACACACACACACACACTCACACACACACACAGACACACACACAGCTATATTTTCATCATAATGTGATCTGATTCAATCAGTCAGCCCGTCAGGCGGCCACGCTGATTTGACATGTCATATTGTCTGTTAATTCGCTCCAGTCTGAGGCTAAATACAGTGTTTAACACAGTATAAAATATCAACATGGGTGTCTCATACAAGCGGTGCATTAAAGACCTTCTTTCTCTTTCTCTCTCTCTTTTTCACACACACCATCACACTGAACAACAGCACCCAAGTGAAGAATTCACGAGCACAATGCAACCGTTTCATCCACATTTACATCCGAGTGATTAGAGAAACAGTTGAAAAAGGTAGATTTCTTACAGTATCTGTATGTAAAATACAGATACTGCTGGACCGTTCTGATCTGGTTCAGCTACAGTTAATGTACATCGACTATAATGTGGCAGCAATGACGCAGTTTGTTTAAAATGTATTCAGATTATATACAAGTCTGCACCACGTATCGTCGTTGAGGCTTTACCAGCCTGGACAAGAATTCAATTCTGAGGGGAGCACTGGCTATCGATTATCCATACTTGCTTGTTATTATGCATTGATCGAACAGCAATGGAAAACCCTGTACAAAGCAATCTATCACAGGGATAACATATAGACAAACTGAGGTGACAGAGTTAACCACAGAGCTGCATATTGGGCTATTTTATCAAGTCAAAGTTCCACTAGTATCCTACCAGGTGCCTGAGAAAGCACAACCGGCTCCTATCAACATGAGGAGCAGCAACTCGACTATCACTAAACTCCTCATCTCAGCAGTGGATCCTTATTTTGGCATGTCCGTGATCTCATCCTCTCGGTCACTACGCAGGGTTCATGACCATCAACAAATCGGCAAATCAGGAGCTTTGTGGTTCAACCAGCACTCAATGTCGTCACATAAAGATACGATGCAGGGATACTTAACCCAGCCCCCCACCACTGTAACATAATTGTGGTTTAGGGGTTTGTGAGCCTCAATGAGCTTCAAGAAATGTTGTCTGAAACCTCCTTTTAGGGACATCCGTGGCAAACTTGTCTCAGGTAAGAAGCCAGAACACGTAACATTTAAAGACAAGAAATATCAGGGTGTGTTCCAGGAGCCAGGATGCTGTGCTCGGGCCGTGAGGCAGCAAAGATCAGGGAATGAGGAGACCCAATACTGTGCACACAGAGTGTCGTGACACAATAAATTGCATGACTATTTACTTAACCAACTAATGAGACGTTTGAATCTCCTCGGGCTGCGGGAAATAATGATTTTATAGACTTATTTAAAAGAATTATTGGCACATTAATCAATATCTGACTAAACACACACACTCCTCACTTTAACTGCATTTTCCTAGGTTTCCTCTTTCCTAGTTTCATGCATTAAAGTAAATATCATTTCCATCTGACAGCTGTGATATTTCTCGCTGCTTTATGGTGGTTCAAAGTTTACCTGCCCAGCATCCGTCTGTCAAGAGCGGAGCAGGAACCAGCACACGCTGCAGACCGACTGTCACATTTCAATCTCTCCGTGCTTGTTTTGTGTGACGCACGGCCAGAGGAAGCCTCTGGAAATGTCATTTATTGTCACTTATCTTTTTCTAGAGTGTGTCATGTCCTTTATATTTCATCTAAGATTTGTTCAATTTATAAAATGTAAAGTAAAATGTTACTGAATTTGACCTGGAGGCTTTGCATTTAAACATCTGTCTTTCTATTGGCTTCCAACCCGTCTGATATGGATATATTACAGGTGCATTTCAGTGGCTGTAAAAGCAGAACACCTTTCCTGGCTGGTGTTGTGACTCAGCCGATGGGAATCTTTTAAGGCAGCGTGATTTATTTTTTGATTGAAGCTACCAAAAGCCAATATTTTTTTGTGGCAGCGATCATCTTTTAATTTGGCGGGGAATGACACAATCAAATCCTCCACTCCAAGTCAGACTGATGAAGTAGTTGTAGGTGGGGTGGCGGCTTTTTAAATGAGGCTGATTTCGCTGTGGGATTTAAATGCTGTTGAGTAAAATCCTCCCACGCCACCGCCGTGAACTGTCCGCCCAGACGTCTAATTACTAATAATAACACAGTGAGACTAGCTGTGGACAAGAAGGAGCCTCCATCACATCACAAGTGGACTGATATCACATTTTAATAAAAAGCCAATTTTAGCTTCATGTCAGTCTGATAAAAGCACGCAAATTTGAGCTGTATTGAACCACATCTTTGATCGAGTAATGAAGGCTGCAGATAATTTTGAGTCGGCCTCTCCTTCACAAAACCTCTGGAAGACAGTAGGGGATGTTGGAAAATCTCTCTCACACACACCGCACAAACACACACAGACACAGAGCACAGAGATCGTGGACGTTGCCAAGCTTTCACCAGCAGCTCTCACAGCTGGGAACACAGAGGAGGGAAAAGGGGGGAGGAAGGAAAAAAGTAAAAATGATGCTGGATGGAGGGATAAAAAAGATCTGAGGTATGTGGGGACGATTGGGTGGAGAGGAGGAAGAAGGTGATGAGCCGAGGAGGAGGAGGAGAAAGAATGTCAGTGAGGGAGGAAGGGTGACAAAAAAGGGGAAAAGGACGGAAGAAAATGCCGAGGAACTGAGGCAAAGATATGAGGAGAGGAGAGGAGAGGAGAGGAGAGGAGAGGAGAGGAGAGGAGAGGAGAGGAGAAAACCCTAAAATTAAGCTGGAAGAAAGGATGAAAAGAGCTGAGGTAGGGAGGGACGATTAGGATGGAGAGGAGGAAGGGTGCTAGACTAAAGAAATGAGGAGGAGAAGATGGGAAGGAAAAAGGGAAGAGAAAAATGCAGAGGACCTGAAGGTGATACATGTGGAAAAGAGGATGCAAAAGAGAAAAAGGAAGGTAGAAAAAGAAACGATTAAAGGCAGAGAGGAGAGGAGGCTGTTGTCGTCTATTCTTCCCAGAGAGGAAAGAAGGGAACAAGGCTGGAAGGAGGGGTGAAAAGATCTAAGGTAGGGAGAGAGGATTGGATGATATAAGAAGGGCGGTAGGAGGAAGGGTCGAAAGGAGGCGAGGAGAAGGAGGAGAAAGAAGGGATGACAAAAAGGGAAAAAAAAGGAAATGCAGAGGAACTAAGGATGTGGCGAAAAGAGGACGGTAAGAGGCAGAGAGGAGAGGAAGCAGTTCGTCTGTTCCTCCTGAAGGGAACAAGGGAGGAAAAGTAGCTGGAAGAAGGGATGAAAAGATCTAAGGTAGGGAGGGAAGATTAGGATGGAGAGGAGGAAGGGTGGTAGACTAAAGAATTGAGGAAGAGAAGAGGGGAAGAAAGGAGGTAGGGGGTGAGAAAAAGGAAAAAGGGAAGAGAAAAATGCAGAGGAAGTGAAGGTGATACATGAGGAAAAGAGGATGCAAAAGAGAAATGAGGAAAGATGGAGAGGAGAGGAGGCTGATGTCGTCTATTCTTCCCAAAAAAGGAAAGAAGGGAACAAGGTGGAAGGTGGGATGAAAAGATATAGGGAGGGAGGATTGGATGACAGAAGAAGGGTCTGAGGGTGTGGTATAAAAAAAAAAAAAAGGTGGATAAGAGGCAGAGAGGAGAGAAAGCTGTTTGTCTGTTCCTCCTCAAGGGAACAAGGGAGGAAAAGTAGCTGGAAGGAGGGATGAAAAGATCTAATAGGTAGAAAGGTGACAAACAAAGGGAAGAGACGGGAGGGAAAAATGGAGGGGAGAGGTGGTTGTTGAAGGGTGGCAGGACAAAAAGGGAGGAACAGTACGTAAAAGGGCAAAAGGTGGCAAGGAAAAAGGAAGAAAAATCCAGAGGAAGTGAAGCGAGAGGAGGTGACAAAAGGAAAATGAAGGTGAGGGCCTGTAATCTGGCTCTCAGATCCCACACATTCCCGTCACTCACCAGTCCAAACTGGTGAAAACCAATTCCTATCAACACGACTCCTCACGTTCGCCTCTCCTCTATCTCCTCCTCTCCTCCCTTCATCCATCCCTCCCTCCCTCCGTGTACACCGGCACCTGCTGGTTTCTCACACAATCAATTGATTAGAACAGCACTTATCGCCTCGGCTATTGAACGCTCACCATAGAGCACAAGCACAACATTCTCATTAATCTGCATTCACGGAGATATGGAATCAATTCTCTGTGCGTGGACGGTCCCCGAATGAGGGGACAGTTACACTTTTTGACCTCCACATGAACAAGAATGTTTCCAGTTTCTCATTCCAAGAGGAAAAATCATCATAGAGCAAAGTGTAATTTCAAAATAAGAGAGAGAGGACAGTTTTTGTCCCTGTGTGATGATGGTGGTGACAGAGCTTCCTGAATTATGAGCTGAGAATGAGAGAGCGAGGTAGAGATGCACAGAGACAGACACAGAGAGAGAGAGAGACTAGACAGACTAATCTGAGGCTTCAATAATGGATGTACCTGGAAACTACTGAACCATAGGGGCACTACAAGACATGACAGTGTGCTTGTGCATGTGCGTGAGAAAGAGAGAGAGA
>CAKAKR010060136.1:0-32669 GCA_916700685.1 Adelosebastes latens
TATTTTGTTACACTTTGTTTAGCTCTTTTTTACTGTGTTAGCTGATGCATCTTGTTTTTTGCACTATCCCCTTTGCTGCTGTGCACTGCAAATTTCCCAACTGCGGGACTAGTTAAGGAATATCTTACCTTATCTTATCTTAACATAGCAGAAGATCAGAAATGTATTTTGGCCTTAAACCATTTAGTGCTTTGTAAATCAATTACTACTTTTACTGAAGTTAGTAATGTGAATAGCATACTTCTTTCTCCGCTGTAGTCCCTACACCCAGTGATTACTGCTCTAACTAACAACAGCTCTCTGCCTGTTTGGGGTAAGTTTAGGACAAAACAATTTGGCCACCACCCACCACATTTTTTTTTTTTTTTTTGGTCGTTGCTCTTTAAATGTAGGTCATAATAAACCCCTCGCACTGATTGGTTAAAAAACACATATAAGCCCCGCCCTCTGTTGTTTCGCTACGGCCTCTGATTGGCTCTCTTCAAAAAACCCTCCCTCATTCCATCCACCCAATGAACGTGTGCTCGTGGCGTTTTTTCTCCTGCTGCGACCGCATTGCTGCAAAGTTTACAGCAGAAAGCTAGCAGAGGAGTTTTCAACTTATTAGCTGCAGCCAAGACAGCTTTTTACTTCATATCAGTTCGTCTTAAAGGGTAAAACAAACCGAGGTGTGTGTTCTGGAGACGATAAAGACTCAGGAAACAGCTCAGCTTTCCATCTGCTGTTCATTTAATGGTTTTCTTTTTGTTGTGTGTTGCTGCTCGATGTGAGGAGAGTTGTTGACACGCGTGGAGCATGTGCGCTTTGTTATTTTAGTTTATATATATAAGTATTTTAAACATGCGTCTCCATGGAGGGAGTGTAAACCAGCCGTAAGTTTTTGCGTAATTACGCACGGTTTTGGTTTTGGGTGTAAAAAAACAACCCAAAACACCACGTTGGTTTCCAAAGAACAACATGCCTATTAGGCGTTTTGGGGGTCACAGGTCACTGGTCTCTCAATCTCACTCTTATGCTCCAAAACTGTCCTATGGTTACAAGAAAATGAATGTTTCAAAGAGTGGCTACCGTGTTTTCTCTGCCAACTCCACCACCGCCTGCACAGAGCTGGCCAAGAAGATCACAGAGTAAGTGGAGCTTTTCAAACTTTTAAACACCAACAACACACACCATCATGATGATTTAATGTAATTTTTTTATTATTGTCTGTAAAATGTTGAGGATTTGGCCTGTCTGTCCGTGTTACCTGCCATGTCCCCATGACAGTACACCTGGGAGTCATAGCTGCAGGTGACCACCTGAGGCCAGTGGGTGTGTATTATTGTTTTGAATTTAATGCTGTTTTAATTAGGCTGCTGTACAAACACACACACACACACACACACACACACACACACAGACACATGCACATTGTGTATATATATATATATATATATATTTATATAGTGTGGAAACCATAGGACAGGTGTCAACTTAGCAGCAGTAAGAGAAGAAGAAACTTCACCTTCACACTTCAGCATTGCAAGACAACTCATTCCTCATTCCTTGTGTTATCATATTGCAAAACAGGGTTATTTACATTTCTTTGGTACTATCTCTTACATTCACCACATCTTGGGCTTGTCACTTGCAACAACAACAACTTATACCCTAAGGCTAACAAACAAGGTTTAGCAGCAATACATCATAGGTGAGCAATTTCTGGGCACAATTTTCTTGGATTAGCCTGATAAATTGCTTTGTTAGTTAAATATTGTATATTGGCCATATAGTCTTGCACACTGTTTTTTGGATAGGTGTCACTTCTTTCTATTGAAACACCTTTAAAAGTGACCTAACTGTTATTTCAGTGGCTTTTCCAACCTGAAAATAATCAGAATTACACATTTCTTGGCATGAATGTGATCCAACTTCGACACATTGAAAGTTCACACTAGGGATGCACCGATCCAACTTTTTCAGTCCCGATACCGATAGCGATACATGGGCTTTGGGTATCGGCTGATACCGAGTACCGATCCGATACCAGTGTTTAATTAATAAGCTGTATGCCTCACTGTGTGGAAGTGACTGGGATAATTCTTTTATGTGTAAGACAACATCAGTATAAACAGTATATAAACATAGAATTGAATTGAATTGATCGGCCCCATTGTCACCAATATATCATTCAGCTATTTGAGTCAGTATCGTCCCGATATCTGATCCAGTATCGGTATCGGTGCATCCCTAGTTCGCACAAAAATACTTGCAAAAATATTGAAAATTCAGTTAAAAATCCGTCAGCCTTCTTCTAGCATTGTTAGGCTCCTTTGATTAAGTGAAAAAATAGAAGTGTTCCTTTTAATCAATATTTCTCTTAAAAGTATCATCCCAGATTATATAGTGAAGATGAAAATGTGTTGTTTTAGATTGTGACTAATGTGGTGTTTTGTCTTCTGGGTGTTGGCGTGGGAAATTCAAAAGACCTGTCAGTGACAATCATTGTGATAAAAGGAGCTTACTGTGCAGATACCGCTCTGTCAAGGGAAGCAGGGCACGGATGTACTGTACACTGGATGCCAAACATTTTTTTAAAGGACAATTATTCATAGGAGCATTTAAATGGGTGTTGGTTTAGTAGAAAAACTAGTGAAACCAGGTAAGATGCATGTGAATGATATGAAAATAAAAAACAATACGCCCTTTCCACAGAAGCCACTTTGACGTGTCACTGCAGGGTAAACACAGGTGTAATTAATAACATTAATTATGGCGCTAGTATTGTGCATGCTGGTTCACTGGAATGGCTGTGACACACTAAAAATAACTTAATTAATTTCATCAATTACAACTGTGTTTATGACATGTCAAAAATGGCTGCTGTGAAAATGACCTGTAGGAAGTATCTGTTTGTATTCCTAAAGAGAAGACCGACCCAGATCTCCGGAAAAAACACCAAAATCTACTCTTGTTGTTGACCTACTTAAATCGGGGAGCAGTCATGGTTTTCCCCACCCTGCAGCCTTGTCAGACAGCCAAGTAGAAGTTGCATTGCTCACACAGCGAAAAAAGAGCTCAGTTTTCACTGTTTGGCAACATCGCAAACTTTATTAGGGAGATTATGTTGCTATTCTGGAGCCGAGGAGAGTTTTCTTGTGGAGCAAAGGTTAAATAATTACACGAGCACAAAGGAAATGTTAATGAATACTGTACTGAATATTTACTCTGAGGTACATGTGGTGACTGGGCTGTGTGTAAATACCCCCAGATTCCTTGCTGAATATGACTAATAGATTATAAGATAATACTTCAAGGACATGTCCCATATTATTTGATTGCTCTTTTTGACTGCTTAATTGTACCGTAGTCATTATAGATGATATATCAAATATTGGATCAAGGTTGAGTGATGTAAACAGGGCGAGGCTACAGAAGCCTGTCTTGCCTAGCAGGATCCCTACTGGTAAAGCCTCCCGCTGTCACCATGCCAAACCCTCGCTCGTCTGTGGTGTGGTTCAAAGTTCCATCAAGTCAGTCTTTTGTAGTCACTTGGCACTGTTATGCGACTGTTTGGTTGAATTAACTTAATTTTCTGCCTAAGGCACTGCTGTGATCATGATGCCTGGGCTTGTTCAGAGTTTGACTTGATGCAACAGGATTGTTCTGCACTTGAACGTCAACATCAACTCGGTCTTTGTTTGTGCCAGGTGCTTTCTGTGGATGTTTTGACGTTTTTCAGCTTTGAGGCTGGTTACAGATTTATCACATTTACACTTTACTGAACTTAACAAAACCTTAAATTTATAGGATTACTTTAATGCTGCCACATTTCCCTCAAATTACTCCTATGAAATTGATTACCCGCACGGCCACAAGTTCACTGCTTTTTATAGTCAGGGGGATGCATTTGATAAGGTGTGGCATGTAGAGTTTGCATGTCATGGCTTGCACAGTTTGCAAAGTTATCTAACAATTATTTTTTATTATTGCCGATTATTTTAAAATCTATTAATTTATTGTTCGTGCTATTAAATGTCCAAAAAAAGTCTTCAGAGCCCAAGTTGATGTCTTCAATTGTCTTGTTTTCTACAACCAACAGTCCAAACCCCAATTAACAATGATAAAAAACAGAGAAAAGCAGCAGATTTTTCATATTTTAGAAGCTGGAGCCAAAGAATGTTTTGTGCTTTTGCTGGAAAAAATGATGAATAATCGATTACCAGAATAGTTTCAGATTATTTTTCTGTCAATTGACTAATCGTTTCATCGCTACAAATGACTCACAGAAATGATTGATTATCAAAAGCCCTTTTGTGGTTCAGTTGGTCCAATACGCTGCTGGTCAGAATAATAAAAACAACAACAGTCTAGTGCACACTAGAACATTTACACACTTCAATTAATGGATCACAGAAAGGTAGGTGTGTGTGTGTGATTTTAACACTCTGTGGCCTGTTTGTTTTTTTCCAGACGCTTGGGTGTGGAGTTGGGCAAGTCGGTGGTTTATCAAGAGCCAAATAGAGGTAAGGCTGATAAATGTCCTCAGGTCCCTCATTTCCATAAGGAGCGTCTTATATTAATGAGCTGCGGTTTAGTGTCGTCACGCGTGACTTGACTGAACTTGAACCCACAATGATGTGAATGAATTGTTTGGTTTGTTTTCAGAGACTCGAGTGGACGTGAAAGAGTCTGTCCGTGGACAAGACATCTTTATCATTCAGACCATTCCCAGGTGAGACAGAAGGATGCTCTTGATGCCTTATTGATCTACATTAACAAAGAATCATATCACTATGTGTAATGTAATGAACCCTCAGATAATTGTCACCCAACTCTGAACGCTACTGAACTTTCCAGCCTCTTTTACAGCCCATAAATTTTATGTTTGGTTCACTCTCATCAGCTCTGATGAACCCACTATTGACCTGCCTGGCATGAAATAACAGACTGACAAAGTTTACAACTTAACAACGAAGAAAACTGAACATTTAACAAGTTAAAGATCCAGAAATTTGTCTTGGGAGTTGGTAAAATGAGAGTGAATAATGTACTTAAAGCGTGAGTTAGCCAGAAACATGACTCCAGATGAGCATGTAGCTCCGTGTCTGTTTGTGTCTGATTTTTAACAGGTTAGCCAGGACAACTGTCTGTCTGCCACAAAGTTGCCAAAAAATGCAGCTTTTAATGTATTTTTTCCTGTATTTGCATTTGCAAATACCATTCCCCAATGGCTGTCACATACAATGATTATTATATTACCAAAATCTGCATACCCTTGTAGTTTTGCATGGCAAAAGCATTAGCGTCCTTTATATGACAAATGACTGTACGTTTTTGATGAGGTTTTAAGTCTTACCTATATTTGTAATCACTTGACTGAGAGCCTGTGACAAAATAGTGTTTGCAAAATGTATCTCTGTATACTGCATTTGTCATTACCGTGCAATTAACTGAAACAAATCTACTTTGTGTGCTGTGACCCTGGTAAGTTTGTCATTCAAGAGTCCTGTAGCATCCATTTACCTGGGAGGTTCAAGTCCAAGTGAAGTTTACCTTCGCAGCAAGAAGTGAAACAGGAAAAGCAACAATAACTTTGACCATTTCACTTGTACCAGTTGAGCCCTCTGTTTGTCCTTGTTAATAAGTCATCTGATAGATAACCAGAGGTCACAGGAAGGGACATCACACTGTGTGATCTCTGGTTTCAACAAGCTGCCAAGGCTAAAATGGATACATACAGTATCCTGTTACACCAACAACTCTTCACCTTTTTAAAGTAGTGAAACTCTCCTAGTCATCAAAATAACAAAGTAGTCTATCAAAACCTCACCACAGTACTCACCAGAGTTTTGTTTTCTGGCCAATGGGGATTTAAAAATGTCCCGTAAGCAAGTATTTTCTAACTTGCATGTGTTTTTTTCTTCCTGAAAAGAACTTTATATTTAGATCATGTTTAGCTATGCAGATAATGATGTGTTGTTTTGCTGCAACTTGATCAATTATATTACAACAGCCAATAACTTTCGAGGTTATTTTTGGCTCAGGGCTCAGATGAAAGGTTGGTTAAGGTGGAGTCTAATACCAGGGCATGTGATAACAATGGAACTAAAAACAGGTTAGTCTTCGCCAGACAGTGTTTACTTTATTTTCAGTGGCTTATGGGATGATGACCTTGTTAACAAACATCAAGCTGCTGACTCATCAATCCCTATCAGCTGATCAGCCTGTACCTGTTTGTAAGACAGGGCTCAGACAGTGCTTTTGCGGATTGTGATATATCTAATGTATTCACTTGAATTTAATGTGTTTCTCTCAGAGATGTCAACACGGCCATCATGGAGCTGCTGGTTATGGCCTACGCCCTGAAGACGTCCTGCGCCAAGAACATCATCGGGGTCATTCCCTACTTTCCCTACAGCAAGCAGTGCAAGATGAGAAAGAGAGGATCCATTGTCTGCAAGCTGCTAGCATCCATGTTAGCTAAAGCTGGTATGGACTGTGTGTTGTTATTTTCCTTTTGTCATTATTGATTTTAAAAAAAATTATACCCACTGAATTTGAAATGAAATGAAAGCACAGATTAAAGTATTCCTCGCCAAAATGTAGCGCAAGTTTGGAGCGTTATTTAGCCCCCTTCACGACGAGTTAGTATGACAGTATCTTCACTCTAGCTTAAAGCCTGAGCCCGCTGCAACCCTACAACCTAAAAATCGCAAGTGGCATTAATGCGTTATCGAGTTAACTTTGACAATTTTTATACCATATGACGCCAGGGGGCTCTGTAATTTTGTGCTTCAAACGCTGCAGAAATTTGTTCTGAAGCCATACCAACTCATGTGCGTATATGTTTGTTGTTGCAGGGTTAACTCACATCATCACCATGGACCTCCACCAGAAAGAAATCCAGGGCTTCTTCAGCTTCCCTGTTGACAACCTGAGAGCTTCCCCCTTCCTCATCCAGTACATCCAGGAGGAGGTGAGGCTGCGAGACACTGGACACAGTGTCACAACAATGATGGTGTTCTGCTGTACATCAGAGAATGAGTTTTGGAGTATTATGTTTTATTCTTTTTCTGTTTCTCTTTCCTCAGATCCCAGACTACAGGAATGCCATAATTGTTGCAAAATCTCCTTCAGCTGCCAAGAGGTAACAAGGAAGCGTTCTCTGTTAAACACGAGTGCATCACTTCTCCTACTGTCACAGTGGAAACTTTCTTTCTTAAGTGTCACAATGTCTTACAATTGTGCTTTTGTATTTTCATATGACCACTTTGTCTTTGTAGGAATGTTCAAGCTTCTGTGCAAAATTCTCTCTGCTATTTTTTGCCTTTCGTATTTGTTTGTATGTGTGGCGCATGTCAGTTTATTTGACTCCTGCGTGTCCGTCTGTCTCAGAGCTCAGTCCTACGCCGAGAGGCTGCGACTCGGGCTGGCAGTGATGCACGGAGAGGCCCATCATTCAGAGCTGGACATGGTCGACGGACGACAATCTCCCCCCTTCTCTACCCTCCCGACCCGCACCACCACAGGACACACCGGCCTGGAGCTGCCATGTAAGACCCACAACACCGCTATGTGCCTGCTCATTTGACAGACATTTACAGATATTTGTTACGGCATTACTGAATACAAATCAGGGTTATGACTGATCCGTATTATTGGTTGTATGAAAACAAAGTTGATTTTCATGTTAATGTTGACTCTTAGTACACTAGTACATAATCCTCCCAAGCCTGCACTTCTTGGTAAGCTGCCTCACTAAAACACCAAGAATGTGCCTTGGATGTTTGTTTCCTCGTGTCTTTGAAGTTAATGTGCAGTTGTGCACGCTCAGCCAAGAGAGCTCCTCTGTGAAACAACAGTGGCAGTAACCACACAGGAAGAACCTCCATTCGCTCATCATTTATTTTCACCAACAGTCCAATGATGAGTGCCAAGTCTGAATTGTTTTTCTGGTCAATCACAAACAGTTTCTCTCGGAATAATGTTTTGTTTATTTCTAACACCGGTAATGCATTCAAGGTGAAAGCCTATACTCAATCTACATTGTTTGCTGTATCATGGTGACTTACGAATACAAAAAGAGTTAAAAGAGGACATCATTGTTTCAGTAAATGTTAAGCTCGGCATAAAGACATTTATTAACTGGGATGCAACTGTATTATCAGCAGGGATTTAATTAATTGATTTAAAATGGAGTGTTTCCAAGGCAGATAGGAAACTTTCCTTTGAAACAACCTGAGTAATGTCAAGAGGCTTCTTAGCACGTTTGAACCTTTCTTGGCCAAATAAAGAGAAACTGTAACTGCTGGCCAGTTCAGCTCTCTCGTTGGGTGACATGGAGAGCTAAATTTCCAACAGGGAAATTAGAGTTCTTGAGTTTCGAGCTGTGTGTGTGTGTGAGAAGCATTAATGCCAATGTATCTTGCCATGTGCTGCTCATGTGTCTGTAGCCACAGAAACCATAAGCCAAAGTTTAGTTCCCTAAATTGTTGAACATCACAGATGTCTTTGGATCTTTTTATGTCCAAATACCTCTTGAGTACAGACCAGTAGCAGGGCTGACCTCCGCTCACAGTCTTCTTTTAAAGCTGCCTAAAATTGCCAGCTTAAGATCAGAGTAATGCCCTCGCTGACCCTGCAGTAACACACGCATACTTTTCTCAGCACGTTTCAGGTCAGCCCTGCCCCAGGCGTTGTGGTAGCCAGCTGTGAAATACTGCAGGCAGTGACTGACATTGCTCCCTTTTTCTTCCTCCGCCGAATTTTTTTCCCTCCTCATCTCATCTCGTCCCGTCTGCCGTCTTTTTCAGCTGAATTCACCTCCTCCTCCTTCTCCCCCCTCGACTTGGAAATGTCTTTTATGTCAACTTTCTCTTTCTCTCTCCCAGCAGGAGCTGAATCACACTCATTGGCTGTCTCTCTCTGCCTTCACACATGCATTGATTACATGAAAGGTCAATTCATGGTACAGAAAAGGCTTACTACCACTTAACACAGCTACTCTGGGATTTACAACCTCCTCCTCCTGAAAAATGGTGGAAGAGTTTTTGGATATCACTGATGTGCTCTAATGTTTCGTCCGTTGTATGCGTTGTCCGTGCATTAACATTTTCTCTAACATCCTATCTTTTTTTCCCTCCAACGCAGGCAGCAGACACCATACTCCGTTCCCTGGGATAGAGCTCCCAAGTATGATCATAATGCTTGAATCCGTTTCTGCTTCCTTTTGATGCCTCCCTGCATGGAATGACTGAATGAGTTACTGAGGGCTTCCACTTGATTTCACATCTGAGCGTTCAATAATCAAAGTGACAATGATCCTATAATGTGTGTTAATTGTATCTCAGGCCCTGTTCAGAACTGGCATTAACATGCGTCCTGAGTGATTGGATCACAAGTGGACAGCTTTAAATACATCTGTTCACACCTGGTATTAGAATGTGTCTCCACATGCGTCTCGAGTGACCACTTGTGATCCGATCTCACTTCCCCGCTCTATATGCAAATAAACACGTAGTAAACACATGGCTAATACAGCAGACGCTCTGACGTAATATTACATGAATGTCAGTAGTAATATCCTACATAGCCGTGAATTCGGGTACATTTTATTAACATCAAAATATAAGGTTGTTGAACCAACGGGCCCCGGGGACCTTCACGCTGCCGGCACCGCTGCCTTTGTCAGGCTTCAGAGAGCCGGGGATAGATAGAGATCACCGGAACAAAAACACTGTCACATCACTGACAGTATGATAACAATGCACTTCGCGTGCCTAGCTTGATAGTCTGTAGATTATAAAGCCTATAGATAAGATATATTTTAATAAAATACAGATGTACTGACAGGATACAGTAGAGCACAGAAGCTGTTTCCATGCCGCGAGGCAGACAAGCGCTCGTGTCTGCCTGTCTATTCACATGAAGAGCGCAGAGACCCCACGGATGAATGTGGTCTGAAAGATCGGATCTCAATGCATCTTGAGAGCGTTCTCACCTGTACTTAGAGCTGTCCACTTGTGATCCGATCACTCAGGACGCATGTTAATACCAGGTCTGAACAGGGATGAAACACTTGGAGCACGTCTGTCCCAGGTTTGTCAAGCCTACAAACAATAATGTGGGCAGAGCAGACGTGGCTCTTAAAGCTAACCAGTTGCTGTTTTGATGACCCACAGTGTCTGTCCATTTGTGCTTTCATTTTGGAAAGGGAAATTACTTCGCTGCACTGTCCTGATACATTCAAGCACACTTGGATCATAAGATGGAAATTGTTTTCTCCCTAAGTGGCAGTGATAATTGTTGGAAGCCCTCAGTCTCATATCCTCTCAGTTGAAATGCATTTGGTTCTCCTGAAATTAAGAAGTATTACAGGAGTGAAACTGTGACATGGACGATATGACTTATGTTATCTTAGTTACCACAGATGTATAATCCTCAGGCTGCTAAATATTTGAAAAATAAATATGAAAAGAGAGCCTGAAGACCCAGAAGAGACATTATTAAGAAACAGTATGTAATAGAATAGCATTATGTGTAACGACTCATTCTAATTAACCAACCCACTAGATTTAGGTTATGAAATTACATATAATTTAGCACACTATTGATTGTGAACTGGATATTGTAGTTCATTAATTGCTTGACATGAACCTAATCATGCCAAGTGATGATACCCATGTCTGACGTTCATGATACATATATATATATATATATATATATTTTTTTTTTTAATTCTGCTCATGTTTTGCATTTTTCTGCTTTTTGCGCTTTGAGTTGTGGGCTCAGAAACTGCTTGATTCTAGTTTCTTGGCTTCCTTTTCAACCCAGAAATCTGTAACCATTTTAGTTTTTGCACAGATGCCTTGCTGGAGGGTCTTTTTGGGAACTGCCTTCTGAACGTGCTTTGCTGTTGTTTGGAAGAAGGTTTTTGGCATGGTCAGGGCCTCAGTGTGGGGGACCCTACGAGTCAGATGTGGCGGCTCAAGACCTGGATCGATCATTACTTAAAATCCCTTCAATTATTTCAGATATTTTAATATGCTGGTTGAGAGACTTCAATTTAAGCTCCAAGATAAGTAGTGTATATATATATATAATAATTTGATTATATTACAAATAATGATCGATCCTGGTCTGTGGTCCCTAAAAGAGGCTCTGCTCTACAACCATTTGTCCATCTACTGCTATACCAAAAGCAGCCACATGCAATTGCACCGTGTAAACCCATCCAAAGTCTTGGTTCGGATTTACCTAAAATATCTCCTGCAGATAACGTTGGTCTGCAATTGTCTGCAGTTATTGGATTGGTGCTGTGGTAGCTGGAAGGTTGCTGGGGTAGAGCTGTTTTGCATGATGTTTGCAGGTTTTTAACCAAATCCTTTCTCACCAAATCTCCATTAACTTTACCTCAAGAATCCGTTCCTGATCGGGGTTACAGGATAGACCCTCACTTCTTTTCTGGAAAGTAACGAACGTCACTTCATCTCATCTGTGTCTTTCAGTGATGATGGCGAAGGAGAAGCCACCCATCACCGTTGTTGGAGACGTAGGAGGCAGAATCGCCATCATCGTTGTAAGACCTCAAACTTTTATGTTATTTACTTAAAACTGTTTAGGAGTTCATTCCTGATATTGAAACATAGGATCTCACATAACATCTGTATTGGAAAAATGTTGTATTTCATACTGTTAGAATGGTTAACTCAGTGGGAGGTTGTTTATATGCATGTGTGACAGATTATTTTCCATGTGGCATTTGTTAGATGTTTCTCATAAGCGGGAGAGTACCACAAAAAAAATTAAAAGAAGTTATGTTTCAGATTCATTTTTGTCATGCCACTTCCCAAAAAATATTCTCAGAAATGTCAGATTCTCAGTATTATTAACGTGACATGTTAAACCAAAAAGTAGAACTTAAATGTTGACGTTTTTTTTTTTTTAACTTTCCCCGTGTGATGCCTCACCCTTTGGCCACTTTCTCAGGACGACATCATCGATGACGTGGAGGACTTTGTTGCAGCAGCAGAAATCCTGAAGGAGAGAGGAGCCTATAAGATCTACATCATGGCTACACACGGCCTGCTGTCTGCAGACGCACCAAGACTAATAGAGGAGTCTGCTATCGACGAGGTAAAATCACGTGAATCTTGTCACTGAATTTAGCATTCAAAGGTGCGTGGGAGATGTATGTCAAATATGTAAAAAATAGGACAACAGTGACCTATAACTACCATCAGTAAACTGATCTAATTAACTAATTTTGTAAAAAGAGATGTAAGCAGAAGCTTCGATGTGATCCAGTCCTATCCCATCACTCCAGTACATATACATTCTGTAGATCAGCATTTTGCCTTCCTCACAAAAAAATGAAAATGAATGACTCCTGTAAATACCTTTCACTAGTTTGCTTATGTTGATTTATCTTTATGAGACAAAGAATGGTGCATGCCCTTGCGTAATGCAGCCTCCAGATTCAGCACTCTCCATCAATGGACAGCTAAACAGAGTTAATGTTGTAGTGTCCCTCCTAATCAGTAAACAGAATATGAAATCACTGTAAGACAATTCGCGGGCTGTACCGAATAGTTGGAAGCTTCGAAACTTGATTCACAATGATCGAAACATTTCCAATTAACTCCAGAGCCTTGTAAAGTCCAAAAGTCAAAATTTATTAAAAAAAAGATAGATGTAATCATTTTCAAAATTCACAACGTGTTTTTATCCAATGAAATATTCTGCTTCAATCCATATTTGTTGGCGTTTAGCCTTTCAAAAACAACATTTTCTCTGCAGAAGACCTTCTACAATTTGTCGAATATGCTATTTAAATAGCAATGCGCCAGGTGCAGGAACATCTGGCTTTTAAAGGGAATGGGAAATGACACTCTTATTGGTTAAATTCATGTTATGTCCAAAAGACTATATACAACCCCTTTGGCTCTTGCGCCTTACTCTCCAATTATCTGCCATTTAACCAGCAAAAGTGGAGTTGGACGTGCCTTAAATGCACTTCAGCCCATGTGCTATAGATCGTTTAAATAGGGCCCAAACAGCGTGATATCCTCTTGTTTACTTGTGACTTTTGTCAGTGTTGGTTTTTGGGGCTTTTTTTCCCTGAATTCAGCCTCTCATTAACCGTATTGGCAAGATGTGCGAGTATGAAGAATGGCTTTAATTATTGGGGAATCCGATATCATGCGAGTGAGGTTCTGACATTAAATGAATAATTACTCTAACATAGTTGGGGGTTTGTTTGTATGCAGAGTTATGTGATGATATCATTTCCATGTGGCATTTGTCATGCAACCATTATTCCCAGGGTACTTACCGCCCGACTAATCAAATGCTCATGTTTAGAGTTAGATTTATAAAGTTCCGAAGAAGTTTATCTGGTCAATTCTAGCTTGACAAAAAAATTGTAGTGCTACCTGAGAACCAATGAAAAAGTCTGAACCAAATGCACTAAGGCTGTTGTATTGCGCCTCCAGGTGGTGGTGACCAACACTGTTCCTCATGAGGTGCAGAAGCTTCAATGTCCAAAAATCAAAACTGTGGATGTCAGTATGATCCTGGCTGAGGCCATCCGGCGCATCCACAACGGAGAGTCCATGGCTTATCTGTTCCGCAACATCGCTGTGGATGACTGAGGCAACAACACACACTTACATTTACATTCCTGCACACACCGATGACCATGAATCAAGTTTCTGCTATAACCTGTTGTTTGTTTTGCTGATAAACAAGTTTAGAATTTGGCTATAATCACTGCATGTGACATGTGAAGCAGCTCAAAGTCTGCTGTATTCCTCTGATGTGTTACATAGTGGGACTGTACAAACGAAACAAACTTTCACTTCACTAATATATGCTTCCTACCATTTAAAAACAAAAAATAGCGCAACATACTGTATCATGTGCAGCCTCTCTGTACGCTGCAAAATTTGGCAAATAAAACAATTCTTCTTGGGTGAGTAAAGTTCTGTCTTTTATTATTTTATTTAACCATGCAGATTTAAAGGGAGAGACCTGAATAACTGGATGACTAACATAGTACCACAGGTGGCATTATTACACAATACATATGGTTTGCATTTTGCATTGGAAGTGTGAAGACATTTCTGGAACTGCCAGAAAATGTGCAGTTCAGTGGCTTCACACCTGAACCTAAACTTTCAGTAGCAGTTTCAGTCACAGCTGAGGTTTTATGAAGCATGGAAAAGCATGAAATGTCAAACTGCAGTGTTCAGACACAGTTGGATGATTAGAAATGCTCATCATAAAGCCAAAGAGCTCTGCATTGCATGAGTTTTTTTTTTGTCATTTTATGGTTGAAATATATATTATACAGTAGAGCACTTTTCAGGAAATACAGTACGGTTTAATGTGGGCACGTTTCCAGGATTTGGCCTTGATTTTTATACAACACAAAGGGTAAATTGACCTTTTGTCTCCTAAAATAATTAGATGGTATATAAAAATTCAAGTTTGATGCACAAAAGGGTGGCCAATTATGATCATGATTCTCTCTGTGGGTGTACAGTATATAATTACTGTTAACTAACCTTTAAATTACATTGTAGGTGATGACAATTTACAAATATAACTTTTGTCTAGAATATAATTGTAAAATATATTAATTCCTTTTTATTCATAGTTTGAATACATGACTAATATACAAGTCTGTTTCACACATTGACATATGACCCATAAATGCTCAGTCAGGGTAAAAATAGACATGTGACACATTATGTTTACTCTTCTACAGCAGCAGAAAAAAAAAGCTATACCACGTCATTTATATGCAGGCAACACAAGAGACGACTGACATTTCATCACACACACACTCTATTTAATAATCTTGCTGTGTTCTGCCCGGGACCCTGAACTTGTTCTAAACGCCTCAGAGTCGCTTTAATCTGCTGAGGAGCTTTGACCAAGTCCAGGGTCGAAGACATCTGAGAAAATGAGTCATAGCTGTATGAATGGCTTCCCTCGCTGCGGCTAAAATCTGACCAATGAATGCTAATAAATGTAATGTTAAAGTAAAGGTAGTAGTGCACGAAAAATGTCCAGAAATCCTCAAATATCCACCTCAGACGTAAATTAAAGTAGAGCTCTGCGTTACGAGATGACAAATCCACACACCTGCGTGACTGTGAAGCTTCTAGGCCTCCTTCCCTTCGCAAATGAACAAGAGCAGAGTGCGGAAGAATGTTTAAATGTGGACTGAAAGAGGAACTGCCCACAAACGTCTACCCGGCCACTTCCTCAAATAAAAAAACAGGAAACTTAGTTGAGTCTAATCTGATGGAGTGGGGTGTGGGGGTGTGGTGTGGGGGTGTGTGCTTGGACCTGAGCACTTCAACTGTCTCCGCACGGCAGGTTGCGTTTAGGGGAACCGTGCACAGCTATTTCAGGAACTGCACCATGATCCGTTTTTGTCAACCGGTTAAACAGGAGCGCTGCTGAACTATTAAGTATTCAAATTTTGTGATGCTCAAGGGTTTGCTTCACTTTGACTGTTGTCCCCTCAGGCCTGCAGCCTGTTAGTTGTCACACATGCTTTTATCGGAAGTTAAAGTGATGTGAAAAGTGTTAGTGGTGTTATCCAGGCTGTTTCAGTTGTTTACTATGAGTTAAAGTATGTTTTATGGTCCAGGAAACCCATTTCTGATAGACATTAGACTTCATCAGTTTGAGTACATGCTGTCAGTCAATCCAGTCACTCCAAAACTGATGATGGACAAGAACATAAGCACACATTTCTTTGGTTGTCAGTACAGCTGCAACAATTAATCAATTAGTTGTCAACTATTATATTAATCGTCAACTATTTTGATAATCGATTCATTGGCTTGAGTAATTTTTTTAAGAAAAAAAAGTGTAAATTCTCTGATTCCAGCTTCTTAAATGTGAATATTTTTGAGTTGTGGACAAAACAAAACATTTAAAGACGTCATTTTGGGCTTTGGGAAACACTGATCAACATTTTTCACCATTTCCTTACATACTATAGACCAAACTACTAATTGATTAATCAAGAAAATAATCAACAGATTAATCAACAATGAAAATAATCATTAGTTGCAGCCTTGGTTATCAGAGCACTGATGAAAACTAATGAGGATATGCAGTGAAGTCTTTGTCTGGATATTTGAATGTTAAAGTTAAAAACCAAAGCATTTAAAACCTGCCATGCACTGAGCTTTTACTAGTTTCAGTGAATGTAATGCATGTGTTTCATCAACAGATGGCGACAGAGATCTTATAATATGTAGGATGAGGACAGGTGAGAAATGTAGAGCTCAAACTCTTGATTTCAGTCCACTTTACACATTCAATTTCTAGTTTGAGTCACTTATTTCAATAAAAACGAATGCAAATAACAACACAGGGAATTATATTCCTGGCACCTGTTGGCTTACTTTGTCACATTTTAAGACTCCAATGGATAAAATGGAGCAGTAGTTGTAAAAGCAGAAATTGAATGTGCTTGAACCCCACCCAGAAATAATCAGTATTCACGTGGTTCTGTAATTAACAGGCAGATACTTCTAATCTTTATTGTTCTATATTTCACAATCACAGTTTTATCTTTCTGTTCTTCCTCTTTCTACATGAAAGGACATCAGAATATCTGTGGCCTGGAAAAATCTGTTTGCTCGAACAAGTTTTATACCTATAGTGACAGTGCTGCCCTCTTCAGAACGATATCCTGACCTCATGAAGAACGCAGCTCTCAAATGTGTTGTAAAATTCTGAATTCTGTTTTGGGTGGACGGGGATATTAATCAAAACTATTCGGCTTATTATCCGTCTTCAAAACGTATGTAAATTTGATCAGATAACATTCAAAATGGCACGTGACCTTCCATGACCTTGATGCTTTTTTTATCTATGTTCGGTCATTTATTTCATTCATTGGTGCGCTGACACAATTTCCTTCAAGAGATTATTTAAATGTTCATGTAATTAATGATTAATTTATCATTTACTTATAATAACTTACCTCCTTTTGCTAAATTATTGACTTAAAAATGAACTTGCCTCTCAGCAATTACTACGTAATCTGTACATCTATCAACAATTTCACACACAACAAAATTCATTCTTTTTTGTGCTTATATCTTTTATTACACATTTAAATCCACATTCCACTTACATTTGTGAAATAAACGGCAAAATAATAACATTTGTGAGAATATGCCATGATAAAAAAAATATATATATTTATAGAAAAAACAACCGTAAAACATAGTTTTGAAAGATCATTTAAAAAAAGACAAGTGCAACAGTTTACATTTGCATTTCACCACTTTTTTTTTTTTTTTTTAAACGAGTAAAATCATGCTTAATGGCAAATTGGAATTGAATACAAAAAAATGTAAACATCATGATGTGCTACATACACTGAATTATTAAATTAAAACAATTAGAAATGTGACATATACAACTTTGGCACGTACAACAACATTATATACACACTTTCCATTAGTAAACAGTCTGTTAGCAACGGTCCAAATCTTCATGTATAAGAGAACATTTTCATTTAAAATCCAAAAGGTATACATTGATCTAAACACCAGCAGCATGTCACCAAATAAGCAGCAACAACATACATCGAGTAAACAACTGAGTGATTAATGCAGCTTCCTTCTTTCCACTGACAGTCAGTCAAGTGAAGTCTTAACACCTCTTCAGTTTCTTTTCCTCTCAGTTGTGAACCCTGAAGTGTCTTTGCTGGTCCAGAATCACTCATCTCGGTCACTTTAGACTGAAGTCCAAGCTTTTCTCTTCTTTGAGTGCTCTCATCTTTTTGTCCCTTCATGAAACAAGCCAACACTTCTCCTCCTGTCTGTTATTACGACAGAATACAGCTGTTGGTCTTGTTCATGGGCGGCCGGAAGTTGGCGTCTTTTGGAAAGGTCTCCCTGCGTCTACGCAGCGCGGGGCTGAGGCGGCTGGGGAGGTTTGTCTGCTGCAGGAGCTCCTTGAACACCTCCACCACGTTGGAGTTCTCCTTTGCAGAAGCCTCCAGGTAGCTGTTGTTCCAGTCCATCTCCACGGTCGACAGCACGTCCTCGTTGGACACCTGACGCTCCTTCTCCCGGTCCAACTTGTTCCCAACCACCACGATCGGCGTGTACTTGTCCTCCTTGATCTCCAGAATCTCATCTCGGAGGCTCTTGACAGCCTCCAGTGACTCGGGGTCGTCCAAGGCGTACACCAGTGCGAAGGCGTCGCTGTTTTGGATGGAGAGCTTGCGCATGGCCGGGAAGGAGTAGCTGCCACTGGTGTCCAGGATCTCTACTGTGATCTTGACCCCGCCGATGTCATACTCCTTGCTGTGCAGCTCCTCCACTGTGCGCCGGTGTTTGGGCTCAAATGTGTCTTGGAGGAAGCGTTGGATCAGGGCTGTCTTGCCCACTCCTGCTGCCCCCAGAAAGACCAGACGCACATGCGTCTTCTCCTTCACCTCCAGAGACATGATGCTTTTTGGGAAGGTTTTTTTTTGGGGCTAAAACTGTCTTTTACTCACTTCCTCTCAGTGGTTACAGCTGCTGTTGCAAAACTGACACTGCAAACCCACACCTGTCACTGACTTCTACCTTTCTATATAGCGTTCCTTGAAAATCTCCCCTTCAGCAGTTTCTTGAGTCTTCTTCTTGAGCTTCTTTCCTTGCTTTGTTTCACCTGCCTGGTTTGTTAAGCTGACAGTCTATAAAGCTCCTCAACGTTGCTTATCAGATGCTCTTCTGTTTCTGATCCCACAGCTGCCTATTTATGCCTGTTTTGGTGAGAGAGCTTCCATGCCCTCCTGCAGCTGCAGCCAATCAGCAGAAGGCAGCCTGTTGAAGTGTAACATCCAGGCAACCAATGATGACAGAGTATGTAAATCAGTATACACAGCCAATTCAGGAGGTGATTATGTGAAAGTGAGTAAACGGCAAGCAGAGCATGGAAATCATAAAGAAACAAAGACATATATGGAGACACATTTCAGAAAATCTTTTTAAATTACCGGTTCTATTTAGATTATCTTGCAAAAGAGCAAAGATTTCAGTGCTTAAAGAGACAAATCCATCCTGCTGTTGTGGTTGATTAATCAACTCTGTGGTTCCTCTTTATTAGACACGATCATCCCATAAATACATAAACCTTTGTTAAACTAGAAGATGTGTCATAAATTCTGCAAATTCAAGCTCTGACATCCCTTTGTATGAATATGTTTGGCATGCTCTGCAACCAATTATTAGAGTGCAGTAAAGAATCTGATGGTTACGGGTATAACTAGCATATCAGATGATTAAACATTTTTTTTTTATATATATATATATTTGATGTGCTATAAATGAGAACAAAGACCTACAAAATATAAGTAATGAAAATGTGCATAATGCTCACAGTTGTGGAGAGATAAAAGATGATATTCCATTAAATAGACAGTGAACCTGTTGGTTTATTGGATTATTTTGATGGTCAGTTTCCTGTTTTGAAAACACATCACAGATTTCTATAATGTCTTCATTTCTATATTCACTGTGCACAATATGAGACAATTCCAACACTTGGCTCTGTATATCAATTTCAGTGAGGCAAAGATAGGCACCTAGCACCTTTCAACAATAAGGCAATTCCAAAGTGCTTTACATAAGACATAAAAAGGCATTAAAACAATATATAAAATGAACACAAGGCAATATTAAGACATAAATAGGATTTAAAACAAATACAATAAAACAGAACATAAAAAATAAGATAAAACAGAATAGACTGAACTAAAAAGTACATTGCAATACAAGATATAAATGGAGAGTTCCATATTTGATTTGATAAAAAGCAGTGACAAAACGAAAAGTTCCTGATTTAAAAGAACCAAGAGTTTTCTGGGAGTTTGTTCCAGATGTGTGGTGCATAAAAACTGATATATAGCAGCCGATCAGAAATGTGTTTATAAATCAATAATAGCATTTTAAAATTAATTCTTTGACACACATGAAGCAGGTGCAAATATCTAAGTCCTCGAGTGATATGCTCCAACTTCTTGGTCTTTCTAGTGTGGACTCTCCTGCAGCAGCAAAGTCATTGAGTTCAGTGCATGGAGCAGCGTAGATGTCAATACTGTGATAATCAGCAAGAAATAGTGTTTGACTTTCCCCCTTCGTCTTTATGAATGTACAGCTAGCAGGGCAGCATGCAGTTTAGTGTTTGTCCACTATCAGTCTGTTGTTTCATTCCTCCATAGTAAAAGGGAAGTCAGAAAAGCCTGAGCTGAAACCATATGATTCGCTTCCTGCGGTGTTAATTCTAAATAAATTAGAAATAACTTTGTAGAACTTAAGCTGGTGGCCTTTTATGCAGATTCTAGGGAGAGCAGCTTATAGATGAGTCGAGTCACACATGGCAATGCATGATTGAATCACCTTCAGCTGTCCTTGGTGTCCAATTAGAAGTGATGCATCGCCTGCAACTGTCTGAGAACGAATCCTGCCTGCCTCCAGTTTGTCAGAGTTTGTCCTAGAGGAGTGAGCCCGACTCGTGATCCTTTTAAATTTCCCCCGAGACTCCGCAGACTGTGACTCTCCCTGCCTTGTTAGGTTAGGCAACAGCGTGGAACCACGATGATCTCCCCTCCCACCGTCCCACCAGCACACACTTTTAATATGCACTCATACGCTGTCTCCCCAGGGGGCTGCTATACCTGATGGGCAGTGGAGCAGAGCTAAGCTCTATGGGAATATTAGTGGCGGACTCTCCTGGCCTGGCACACCGTGTGAGGAACACTAATGGCTGCAGTCACTGCTGTGGAATTTAAAGCAGCGTTCCTGAACTGATGACAGTTGTAGTCATATTGTCCCGACAGTTCAGTAAAGAAGTGCATCTTCCCACCTCAAGGCTCCAAAATTACAACTCTTCTAAAGAAATTAGTTCTGTTAAATTACACAACATACATTATAGTGACTATAGCATAGTATAGTACAATTTAGGTACTTCCATTTTATGCAACCTTATATTTCTACTCTACTACTACTCAGAGGACATATTGTAGTTTTTGCATTTATCTGACAAATATTTACTGGTTACTTTGCAGATTATTATTATTATAATGATTAATAAAATATGATGCATTGCGATACATTAAACTGAGCGATAGTAGATAATACAGTTTCCTCAACCCCAACCAGCTGCAATATTTAAATGAAGCTTACAAATGTCAACAGTAATAATACAATTATATATAATAATAATCGAGTATGGAAAGAGCCATTCTGCAAAATAAGTACTTTCGCCTTTTATACTTTAAACCCCTGACAACATGGTCTCAAGTCTTTAGCGAATTTAAAATCTCAGTCTGCTTCATTAGAACAGTGTGATTTATCAGATTTGATGGACAGGGGCCTGGCAACATAAGCAAACAACACCACAACTGTCACTAGATTTTGATATAAATGCTCTCTGATTGGTGCACAGAGGTCTGTGACATCACCTTTTTCCAACTGAATCCTGCCCACTTCAAACCAGTACACGGACAAAACAAGAAAATAAAAATAATATCTCATGTGAAATAACCAAAACTGTTCAAAATTTGGCCGAAAATTGTGTGCTCACGTAGGAAAGCATTGATTAGATTAATTAGCTGATTGTGAAAATAGGTTTTTAGGGCCTTTAAGTATATTTAGCTGACAATACATACCTTAACTTCAGCAAAATTATGGCATTTACTTGTAAGGAAGTGTATTGTGTTGTTGTGCTGTTGACATTACTGCGGCATAACATTGTTGCCTCCTGCTTTGACTTTATTTTAACTGGAACAACTTGCTAATACCATCAATCTCTCTTTTTCTACAAACGCACCTATACAGCATTGAAATCCCTCTCATCTGGAGGTTGTTGAGAGGTATTCTGGGAAATGTAGGAAGTGACCAACTGAAGTAGGCATACATGAGGCAAGTTCAGGGAAAATCGATACAATAGGAAGAAAATTAAATGACACAGTAATTACTAAATACGTCTTTTTGAATGTAATAGATATTACAGATACAGTCGGTCCTGATCAGATCAGTGAGTGCAGTTTTCCTTTATTAATTCCAGTTAAGTATCAAGCCATTGTGGCATACTGCAGACTCTGATATCCAACTTATACATGAAATAATACCACAAAAATGCATGAAATAAAAACTGAACCCTTACAACGTCAAAGTCAGCACCATTAACAGCTTAAAGTGAGAGAAATAATGGGCCTCATCTGTGACTCACTGGGTTGTCTTGTGCACTCTCATGTGCCATTATGTCTCATATCCCAGGCATTTGTCTTGTATTTCTATTTACGGTCATGCTGCCCTGTGGTGATGATCATCACCAGATGGTATCGCCTGTTGGACTGAAATGGATGAAACACTGTTGTGTACTATCACACATAAGAATATCACGGTGCACAGTATCTCTTTACTTCAAAAGATCTTTATTTAAAGGCTGTATTTATTTCTTTATCCCTCCTTTCCTCCTTCTATTTCCTTTCATAAATTGTGTTGTTTGATACAAGAAAAGCTCTAAACATTTTATTCTCCCGTCATTTATCTGCTCTGCTTTGTTTTGTTCACTTGTTCAGTTTTCAATGCCTGTTCAACAGGTTGCTTTGTCTACGTGACCTGTGTCGTGACCGGTCGTGACACTGTTGTACTGAATGTGCCATTGTGTGTGCTTTTTATGCACAGTGCAACCTCGTTCAATCAGTTTTTTTCTTCTTTGATTTGTAATTGCCCTCCTGTTGCTCTCTTCTTCTTCTTCTTCTTCTTCTTCTTCTTCTTCTGACAAAAAAACCCAACAACTTTAAGTTTCTTCAAGGATCTGATTTTTTCATACACAAGTCCCAGATCTCTCTTTTAATCAGAGAAAGTTTTTATTATTTGCTTTGTCTTTATTTGACATAGATTTCCTAGTGGATAAGAAGAATGGTCCTGGCGCTGCACATTGATGGAAAGAGTCCTGTGTCTTGGCCCCCTGGCTTGATTGTTTGCATCCACAACAAAGTAAATTTTATTTTCATGGCCCAATATCACAAATTTGCCTCAAAGGGCTTTAAACAGGGAAATAATGGGAAGAAACCTGAAGAAGAGCAACTGCAGCGCAACACTCCTGCTGGAAACATGTGCACTGTTGTCATCCTGTCAAAATGATGCCACAAGATGATGATGTTGAAATCTGACAGATGCCAAATATAAATGTTGCCTTACGTGTGAATTAACCTTCACATATCGACTTCCTTACCCTGTCTGTGGTACTCAAACCCAAGGCCATTTGTTCCTACTAAAGATTTGACGTGCAGTGTGTAACATCTGGCAGCATCTAGCAGTGAGGTTGCAGATTGTGTGCCAAGCGTGTAGAAGAACTACGGTGGCTGGCGTAAAAGTACGAATGGCCCTATTTAGAGCCAGTTGTTGTTAGAGTAGCAGGTCATTCGGAGAATAGCAGAGCCAGTGTGTAGAGTGTGTATATGTAAGAAGTGAGTGGTGAAGCAAGAGAGACAGAGAGCGGCGGCGAATGTGTGAGCGAACAAGTGAGCTAGTGGAGCAGAAGACAGAGTTAGTTTAGCTCTGAGAATATCAGTGAATGTTCAGTGGAAGTTTCAGTTTGTGCAGAAATAAATGCTGCAGCTCCTCAAGACCAACAGAGGTTTCCTGTGTCTTGTTTCCCAGCAGCTGAGTGGAGTGAAGGCCGAAGGGTTAACTCCGGAGCGAGTAACGTTATCGACTCCGGCCCAAGCAAGAAAAGTTAACACAGTGGTTTGTCCGTTCTGGACTACTGTAGAAACATGGCAGCCGGCTCCGTAAAGAGGACCCTCGATATTAACGGCTGATTCTAAGGTAACGAAAACACAAAGACTCTTAGTTTCAGGTGATTTTACACTAATGAAAACACACTTATTAATATTATATTTCATTTCTGCTAATAAATCCCCCTAATTTTTGCACACTGTTCCTTTTAAAACGGGTCACAATTATCTTGAATTTTTACAAAAGGCTTAATTATTTCCTAAAATCAGACTGGCACTGCAATTTTTAAGCAAATGTTACTCAAACAGAAGTAAAAAGTGCATTTTGGGGGGACTGTTTTCGGCTGCGTAATAATAACATTTGGTGTTCTAGTGAGTATTTACAACAGGAGGTGTATGTGGGATTGACTCACAATAAACTACAGTGCCCATGTTCATCACGCTTTGGATACACAGGCACTACTTGTTAGTAAGATCCATTCATTGTTGGTTTCGGTCTCTTCATTGCATTTGTTGACATTAAAACGATAAAGAATATTGTCAACCTTATATTTTAAGTAAAACTGCAGAAACATTTCAGCCTCCACTCTGTCTACACTAGAGAGTTTAATCCTTTACACACTGAGAGTCCATGAAATGTCTGTTAATATAGCCCTGCCCTGTTGCATACCAGCTGCTGTGCAGTATCTAATAGTTTGATGCTTAAACTCTCTGGTAGGCGTTGTACAATATTACAGTACAATTTATGCTTATGTAATTACCCCAGGCTTTACCTTTTGGGATTGGCAAGCTGGTGATGCTGTAAGCTTGCTGAGCAAATGTCACTGACTGTATTGGCAAACATTCCCACTAAACTTGTTGGTGCTGAGGAGTTAAAATGACGCCGACAGTGAAATCCAATGGAAATATAGCACTGAAATGAAACCTATTTGTAACATTGATTATCTAACATCCACCGATGATCATCACATGCAACGGATACTGCATCACGTGTTATCAGAGCTGAAGCTAGAATAGAACAGTTCATGCATATCGTGCATGACAGCCGTCTGTCGCCACCCTAACATCTTTGGCTGTAACCCCGTGTTGATATGGTGCTTGGGCATATTCCAAATGGCCTTCCAATCTGCCATAGCGTCGGTTCATAGTCTCACATTGTCGAAGCAAATTGAGTCCTACATGTACAGTATGTGAGTAAATAGTGAGTAGTAAATGTTAATGGGAGAAATGATACCATCTTTATGGTTGTGTTTTGACTTTATGGTTGCACAGCTGGCTTTTGTGCCCCGGACATTTACTTTATGGCTTCCTTAAGTAGAAACTAATCGTCTATTCTTCTTTTTTTTGTCACATTTTGGAAGAGAGACGGGTCATTTCAAAAGTCATTAGCCCTATATGTATAGTACCTGATAAAACAAACATCTGTGCTATCATTTTATTTCTGAATGAAGCTCGCAGCCTGTTTTAACACACTGTAGTGCAATTCTTATGATGGACTGACAGGATGTCTGCCAGGATATTGTATGTCAACAGTCAAATCGCCTGTCCGACTAGGCGACTGCTATCACTGTCCTCCTATCTTTGACAGCGTACAGATAGACAGTGATGATGGTTACCAAACACTAGGCTGAAAGCGAGAGAGAGGACAGTTTTCCATCTTGTCTCATTCCTGTCAAACACATCACTGCAGATTATGTGACACTGTTATGTGCTTCATTTTCTCATACTTCTTTTTGTTCTTTGGCTTGGCTAATCATTGTGTTAACAAGAAAAATGATGTAATGAGATGTGTATGACCCACTTTCTTTTGTGGATCAACTACTGTATCTGCCCCATGAGGCTAATTTTAAAGGATAAGTCTGGTGGTAGTCTATATTTTTGTTATTGTCAGCAAATCCCATGAAAAGACCAAAACCGCCAGTGAATTTATACTGCTAACTAGCTAAGTATCAGTAGTTTTTTCATTTGAGTCAGTCATTTGTGCCACAGACCTTCATTCCCTTTCCAAAATAAAGTTTATTCAAGTGTGCTATTAGTATACTTATTTTGAACTTAAAATAAGAGAGTATACTTTCAGTTTACTCTTTATGTACTTATCAGAGATATACTTAACAAAAGTATACTTAAGTATACTTAAAGGTCTAAGTATACTTCGCTTATACTGACAAGTATACAGAAAAGTTGAAGTATATTTGGCTTATAGGCCTACTTACTTAATCTTTTGGTCAAGATATACTTATATTAGAAAAGTATAATCAAGTATTCTTGCCTTATAGGCCTACAGAAAGGAATACTTGGCTTGTAGTTGTGCTTACTTTTTGATAGAGCAGTTTATTTAAGTGTGTGAGAGTTTGTAAAAGGATGTTTTGATATGAATTTACTTCAGTTCATCAAGTTTTTGGATTATTCGTTCACCGTAGAGGCATGCGAAAGCAACACATTTTATTCACAAATCATCAAGTCAAATAAAGGAGCAAGTCTCTTTGTGTAATACATAAATCATTGGCTAATTACTATAAGTTAAAGTATACTTTAATGAACTAAAAAGCAGAGATGCTCACAAACTATTTTTTGCAAGTCCAAGTCAAATTTCATGTCTTGTTGTCCAAAAACTACTGAAGACACGGAGCCACACTGTTACACTTTGTGAACTGTTCCTTCATTATAACCAACGTAGTTACTGTTGTTTATTTTGAGTCAATTCCACATAAACCTTCCTGCTGTCATAAATACTGACAAGAGCAACAAATGTGTATTAATCCGCAGCTGAAATCAAAATTGCTTAACCTTTTTTAAAAATGAAACTGTACATTTGTGACCCATTTTTAAAAATGTACGTCTTAAATAAGAACCAATGGGAATGGGGCTGAGTGCAGCACACAGACATGTCAGAATATAGTAGTTTTATGTTGAAGTGTAACTGATATTATAACCTCAGCGGCCCATTAGCGGCCTACTAACTGAAATATTCCAGAAGCTAAACCACTTAAACTAGATTTTACCGACGCCAACGCCACTCATGTTTGCCCCTTCTGCCTCTTCCCTCCTCATGTGACTGGGTCAATTCAGGATAAGCAAAAGAAAATTGTCCAAAAAACACTGGAAAAGAAGCTTCTTTCTATTCTTGTTCATCGTGTGTCCTGCAGGTTGCTGTCTTTCTGTCTATTTATAGGGCTCCTTTTGCCTGTTTCTGAGCTGCATTGTGATTCAGGGCAGCGAAGCACAATATCACCTCTGGAGTAAATTTCGAAGCACTCCAACTATTGCGCTCCTCTTTTCAAATTGCTCTTACTTTAACAGATTCGGGTTGTTTCCTGAGGCCGTGCACAGTTCTTCAGCTTCAATTGCTCTGTTGTATATTTTGGACATTCAAACGTTGGGCCAAAATTGTCAATTTAGTACCAAAAATTTAGACTCAAAAACACAACGATTTATAATTATAATAATAAAATCCCAAACCAAAAGCAGATCAAAGTCTTCAAAGACATTTTTAGAGCATTTTAAACATCTCATAGGCTTATTTCAGAACACAGTAATCCTGCATCTGCTTTAAAAATCTGCACAAGCCGTGCAGAGATTCTCATGGTGCCATAATTAACTGGCCCTTCTTGATAAGCACCTCAGCAGAACGGTAAAGGAGGCTGACAACAAATCGCCAGGGAGTTTTATTAGACAGACATCCCTCTGCCCTGCAAATATGTCAGCTGCCTCTCCACATTACACATATCTCTTGGGTGTAATAGCTAAACCAACCAAAATCCAAACCTTAATGTGCCTGAATTATGTATACCGGTGTTGGATGTGAGCTGCATGTTTGGATGTACAGTATATAATCCTCCGTGCCTGGACTTGAGGCTCGTGATTCATAGGCATTATGTTAATATCTGGTTTTAACAAGCTGCAACTGCAGAATACTGATTCCCAGTGAAACATGCTCAGGTGATAAATGGATTTATTACACGGCTTTGTTGAATACTCGATTGTGATTGGTCTATCACGGCGTTCTACGGTCTGTTATCAGACTTTATAGCAGACCGTTGCTATGGGCGCAGTTCTGATGTCGGACTCTGGCCGACCTTTTTTTGTAAATTATTGATTTCTTAGAGAGACTCTCTGTAAGAATCAGAAATTACTTGTTAACAGTGACACTTGTGGCCGTTAAGTCAACGATAATCAGCGTCCTGTTGCTCACGCTTGTGCTCGCACTACGTAGATGCGAGTGAGCATCGGTTATAACAGTGAGGTGACACACACGAGACTGAACGTGATTGACAGGCGTCATGTTGATTAACCTTAGCAACATTAGCCGGCTAAAACCACAACATCACTATATATTTCAAATCATTGGCAGTAATGTTAGTTTACCAAACAAAGGTTTCTCCATGAATCGAAGGCCCGGCTGATGTTGATCCTAATGTTAACTTTTCCTGCTTCAGCCTCCAGACCGTGGTCAGAAGGAACAGGGGAGACACGGTAGTTTTGGTCTCCTGGTCCGGAATCGATAACGTCACTCGCTCTGGAGTTAACCTCCGTCACTTCACTCAGCAGCAGGGAAACGAGGAGTCTGAGTTGCGGTGGGGGCTGGTCGTTTGTTGGCATTAGCTGGCTTTATTTTTAACCGGATGTTAGCTACGGCTAAGGCACTCGCGAGTGTGCATGACATCACATCCGTTGGATTTTCCCGGAAAAACAGGCCCGGGTTCTTCACATTAAAAGCGGTCTACAGGCTGATGGAGGAAACCCAGAATGTTGCGAAAGGTCTCATTTTTTAGGTTAGGTTACAACCTGTTCACACATTGGCAATAAAGAACGATTTATACATGTAAAAAGTTACATACAGTCCCTTTAAGTAAGTAGCCATGTAATAAGCGGGATAATGTACAGCGAGCTGGTCATTGTTGTGAAACCCCCGACGTGAAGGGGTCCAAACCTTTCATTATCCATTACGTAGATCTTGGTGAAGGATATAGAAATGCTGTGTGAAAGAAGTTATAAGATTATTCAAACCATTTACAACTCCCATAAGTGAATATTTCTGCTGATTTGAGAATTGTCAAAGCAATTGAACTTTTTGAGTGACACTATCTCATCAGAGTAGTAACATCTTAATTAAATTAAAAATGACTCGTTAGTCAAGTGAGTAACTGCTAATTAAGGTGTCACTGATGAGAAACATTTCTTTGGCGGCAAAATCGTTTTAATACTTGGCAAGACAAATGGGGTTTCACAGGAATTAAAATGGATCACGGCAATGCATCTGCATATTCTCATAACTAAGCAAATCACACCCCACTTAAGGCTGAAATAGGATTATTGCACATTTGTGCTGAAACACTCCATTAATGGTGTTCTTACAAATAAAATTAACCTTCTTGTTGACCTCATTTACCCATAAAGTTATCATTCTTTAGTACTTAACGTTTGGAGAAGGGTCAGATGGGGTGACCAACATCTCCACAGTCACACGACTCGCATCTATTTGGCGCAACTGCTGTCAGGTCCTGTTACTCCTGAGAGCTTCCTGTGAAATGAAGCCGTATAGAATTTCAGTAAAGCGACACGCTCATTATCAGTCAAAACACATTAGCATATCTCATAAATAGCTCAAATAGTGGGCCGTGATCAAATATTTAAGTACACGTTATCTCAGCTTCAAGTAAAATGTGGACACACTGAATGGAGAGTCAACAGGACGTAAGCGAGTGAAACCACTCGAGCAGGCAGCTCAGCCCATGACTCACTTCCAAACGTGTGAATTAATGTATCCTGCTCTATAATCAATCTGTTGGTTTAACAGTGACTCACTGCTGAGATGTTTCTGGGTACGAGACGTTCAGAGTCGGGATAGGTTCGCTTCGAGAATGTGTGTGTCTGTGTTTGTATGTCAGAATGAAAAAAAGGGAAAGTGGGGGAAGAATATTACAGTCGCACTTTGCAGTTTCACACGATGACAGGCCAGAGGGTTGCAGTGAAAGGTTCTGTGTTTCCTAAAACTCAACTTTAGTGACACCAGGGGCTAGATGTATAAACAATGTGTATATGGACAAAAAAATATTTTTATAAAAAAAGGTAACGTTTGGTTTCCTAGATCAAGCAGAAAAAAAACAAAAATCTGATATGCAATATATTTTATCAAACTCCAATATCAACTCTAAAAATATTTTAGTGTGAGCCAGCCTTAAGAGAACAGGGCCATTGTTTTCAGACCAAAGCTCAAGTCGGTCTAAAATGGTGCAAGTTAAACATTTTTTAAGTGGCGTATTTAATTTTTTTTGGTTTATGTATGACCTATGAACTAGTGGGCACTTTTAAATTAAACTCAATTGAGTGTTGGTTTTTGCATGTGACATTTTTGCATTATACTTTGTTATAATTTCATGTCACATGTACACTGTCAATTTGCTCATTTTTTTTACAAAGTAGATTGAACTACTTTTTAAAAATAGTTTACAAAACTAGATTTCTCCCAAGGGTTGCTGTAGGTCGACTTCTTCCAGTGTGAAGTAATTAGTATCTTGCAACACTATGCTTTCAAAGTAAAGGCTACAATTACTCAGTGACTGAGATTTACAAAACAGAACCATTTACAGCTGAATCTACACAGTATTATGCATTTAGTTCACATAAACTTCAGAATCTAAACCTAAATCATTTCCTGTTGTTATCTCAAAAAATGGGTGAAGAGCTTCTGGATTGCGGTGGGTTCAGCTTTTTACCACTTTCTGTGTGAGTGTCTACATGCATGTGTGCACGTGTGAGTCAGCAGCAGTCAGATGGCTTGTCAGTCTGCATTGGGCTCAACGGCGTGACAGTTGGGTGATCAGTCATGCCACATCCTGCTGAATTAATCACGGCGGCAGTTCGATGGGTCCAACGTTCCACATGATGAAAATGTGATGCATTTTGAAAAATTTGTTCTTGCTGCATAAATATGCTGAAACAGAATCAGAACCGGGTTTATTGCCATGTAGGTTTCACATACAAGGAAATTGCTTTGGTGTATTGGTGCATAATATAAACACAGAAAGTTAAAGAGAAGACATAGTAAGAGAACATTTTATTAAAAATAAAAGTTGTACAAAATTCAAGGTACATAAATAATAGAATAAAATTACAATAATAATAAAAAAAATGCTACTATAAAAATATGTACATATCTGAATTAAAATTAAAGAGCTATGTAGTTTTTAGAAGTAGTAGTTTTGTGCAGAAATGTGCAAAATTGTCTAAGAAATGTGCAACGGTTCACAGTATAAAAAGAATATAGTCCCAAAGATGTGCGTTAATGTAACATATAAAGACAGATGTTAATTAATTAACAAACGTTAATAACATTGATATGTATTATGTGTGCATGTGTACAGTATATGTGGCTGTTTGTGTGTATATGCATTTGCAGTCTTGTATGTTTGTGTATTTCCATCAACAGGTGCAAACTTAGTCACAGCTCATTTATAGCTGATGATGATTAACTTTAAATCTGTCTCTTAATCTGAAAGTCTGTCCCACTTTTGTGGTTTGACGGAGTTCAGATCTAAATCCACCCATCAGGCTCATATATGACACAGAGAGAAAGCTAAATCACATGGACAGCTACATCACACAGAACTGAGATTTAGACAGAGAAGAAGAATCCTATATTTAAATGTAAGTGACACAGGTTTAACGGCTTTCTCTTTTCTCTCTAGCCAAATTGGCCGCGGCTCACTTGTGCCTCATTTCCACTGCATGGTACCGGCACGGCACGGCACAGCACGGCACGACTCAACTCTCTACTGCTCTTTTTAGGTTTTCCAATAGAAAAAGTTGTGGATAGTACCTGGTACTTTTTCATCGAGCTGAGCCGATACTAGAAGGTGCAGTTAAAACACTGCAGACCACTGATTGGTCAGAGTGACCCGTCACTTGCGCGACACGGGACATCCTGCACAAACCCGCCATTTTTAAATAGCCAAGCTACCGTCAATAATCACAGCAATTTTTTTATTCATTCGACCCGGATTTTTAAAACTGGCAGTCCGCAAAACCATGCGATGGTCAAATGACAAAGTGCAAACGTTCCTCCGTTTGGTTGTCGATGAAAGGATCCAACGAGAGCTGGATGACGCAACGTGTCGCATTGAAGATGTTGTCACAGCAGTTCCACGCGGTGTTGCTATAACGGTCAGCTAAGAGTCCCGCAACATTGACTAAGCACTATCTGCAGTGGAAAACGAAATTGAGAAAAGCACCTGGTACCGAAAGTGAGTCGAGTCGAAACATGCAGTGGAAATGAGGCATAGAGTTCAACTGGAGAGACAACAGATATAGTGTCATCGATCAAATTAAGATTAGATTTTGGCGTACATGTTTAGCTAAATTAATGGGGATGAGACCCAGAAAAGGGACTCCCCTCAGCCATCATGACTCTGACTGTAGATGTAGCAGCTAATTGGATTAATAAAGGGCATGCTGATTTAATAATTTGCTCCCATGTGAGGAAGTTTAACTTCGTTGGATGAAGAGAACAAGTTATAGGCAGTTGTCTTTCAAACTTTAAAACGGATATGATAATAAGAGGGAAGTATTGTTGACCTGTGACTGATGAGACTCTGTATCCTTCTTTGGCTGTTTGATCCGTCCATGGCACAGAACTTTAATAACGCCTCCTCAGCAAAAAAAAAAAAACTGGGTTAAGAGTAATTGCCCACTCATCCAGAAAATGACATCTCAAAGCTTCATAGATTTTTAGCGGACACAAAGAGTCGGCCACCGTTAAATGCTGAGAAGAGTCCTCTCGTAGGTGTGAGTGTGAGTTGAGTGACGCTGAGTCACTGAGTACAAACGTGTGGTGTAACTTGCCTCTGATCGTTGCCCTACATATTATTCCTCCTGCTCTTTGATGCCCATTTCATTTCCATTGCCATTA
>CAKAKR010060136.1:40132-63418 GCA_916700685.1 Adelosebastes latens
TAAAAAAAAAAGTCATGGTATAGTATGTTTAAAAAAGTCATAGTATAGTATTTCGGAAAAGTAAAAAGAAAGTTATGGTATGATGAGTAGAAAAGAGTAAAAAAAAAGTCATAGTATAGTATGTCGAAAATAAAATCACAGTATAGTATGTTGAAAAAAGTAAAAGAAAAAAGTCATAGTATGGTATGTTGAAAAAAAGTTAAAAAAAGTCATAGTATAGTATGTCGAAAGAAGTCATAGTATAAAGTATGTTGAAAAAAGTAAAAAAAAATCATAGTATAGTATGTTGGAAAAAGGTAAAAAAAAAAAAGTCATAGCATAGTTTGTCGTAAAAAAAGTCATAGTATAGCATGTCGAAACTTTAAAAAAAAAAGTCATAGTATAGTACTGTTTGACATTTTTATGACCTTTTCGACATGCGATACCATGACTTTTTTTCCGACATATTATACCATGACTTTATGACATTTTTTATACTATGACTTTTTTTATGACTTTTTTTTCGGCATACAATAGTGTGACTTTTTTTGTCATTCTATACTATGACTTTTTTTTCAACATACTATGTTATGACTTTTAAAAAAAAATTTTTTAAATACTATACAATGACATTTGTATGCCTTTTTTTCGACATACTATACTATGAAATTTTGATGACTTCTTCGACATACTATACTATGAAATTTTGATGACTTCTTCGACATACTATACTATGACTTTTTTTCAGGATACAATAGTGTGACTTTTTTTTAACTTTTTTTCAACATTCTATACCATGACTTTTTTTCGACATGCTTTATTATGCCTTTTTTTTCGACATGTTATACTATGACCTTTTTTTCGACATGCTACACTTTGACTTTTTTTTTCGACATTCTATACTTTTACTTTTTTTCGACATGCTTTATTATGACTTTTTTTTCGACATGACCTATAAACAATTCTTTTCTCACACACTATGAACATCTTTTAACGTTAATATGATCATTCGTATAGCTGGATGTATGTTTGATTCTGAAAGCATTATTTCCTGTCTATAGGCAGAAGTTCTTGCGATACTCTACTGGCATTTGCCATTTTTATGACTTTTTCGACATATTATTACTTTTTTTCAGACATACTATAGTATCACTTTTTTCAACATACTATACTATGACTTTCTTTCAACATACTATAGTATGACTTTTTTTTGACATGCTATACTATTTTTTATGACTTGTTCGACACATGTATAAATGTATATTGTGTATATTAGATCACTCCGTTATGTATGTGCTATGATTTTGAAACACACAGCCTTTTGGCTATTCAGAGAGCAGCGGTCAAGGATTCCAGGATTTTAAACATGTGTGTATGGCAGCTGTTAAAAAAGTGTGCTTTTTAAAACATACCCAGCACATGCCTAAAAGAAGGAGAGTGTCATATTTATTGCTAATGTAAGCAGCACAATAATCGTTTTTGTTAATATATCTGTTGTTTTAAAATGAAAAAGAACAAAAACACTATGACTTTTTTTGCGACATACTTTACTGAGATTTTTTTTCGACATATTATGCTTTGAATTCTTTGTACCATGCCATGTTATGACTTGTGAAATTGCTCAGGGTGAGAGTTTGATCCTTATGTGACACAGTGAGTTTTGAATGCTAACTTCAAATGAAGAAGTCAAATACAAAAACAAACACTACATCAGTGTATCTGGTCAGATAGCTCAGTTTGGTAAATATCTGGTTGGAATACTGGAGGTTGTGGGTTCGATCCTTATGTGGCACAGTCTGTTTTCAGGTCTAACTTCTAATGACGAAGTCAAATACAATAACAAACACTGCTTCAAAGTATCTGGTCAGATAGCGCAGTGTAGTCGATACCTGGTTGGAATATCTGTTTGGGATACTGGAGGTTGTGGGTTCGATCCTTATGTGGCACAGTCTGTTTTCAGTTATAACTTCTATGACAAAGTCAAATATACCAAGAGAACATATCGAAGCGCATGTGGCATTGGTGGCTTGGTTGCTAAGTTCCCGGTTCTGGCTGCGGCAGAGCAGGGTTCGATCCCCACCATCACATCGATGCCCGGTGCCAGACAGTGGAGTGAGACGGGCGTCTCCTCCCAGGGTTTACCAGAGATACAACTGGGGGGTTATGCAACATTAATATCTCTTAAACTTATGACTCTATTCTCAAAATATTACAACTTTTTTTCACATAAACTTGTGACTTTATTCTCGTAATATTATGACTTTATTCTCGAAATCTCAGATTTTTTTTCCCCCTCAATGTGGCCCTAATACTCCGTCGTACCGTTGTACCATAGACCTACAACAATGATAAATAAAAATGAAAATGTAAACAAAAAACAGTTATTCATTTCCATTTTTAAAAATCCACAGGGAGCCACTGGAGAGGAGCTAAAGAGACACATGTGGCTCCAGAGCCGCATGTTGCTGACCCCTGTGCTAGGCTATACAGGCTAGGCTAACGTTATAGGCTTAATTACTCACCCTCGTAGTTGCGGACTTAACTTCATTTGTTCAACTTGAATCTTTCTCCTGTTTGCTGGTGGGTGCAGGTGAAAGTGCGTCGACAATTATTTGTACGTCGTTGACATTTTTCCAGGGTAAATTTTGCAGGAATCGCGAGAAATAGAGAAATATGCCACTGTTGTTAGCATTCAGCTACAACCCGGAAGCTGGTAAGACTGAGGGAATGATGCCATCACGCAACTGACGCCTAATGACAAAGTTCAAGTTTGGTTGCAGTTACAGTCGGTTGCAGAAGCCAATAAGATATAAGCCCCGCCCTCCGGGCTCCGTGATTGGATCATTGGATAATTAATTGATATTCCTGATTTGATAGTCAAATTATATGTTAATCTGAGCATCCCCATTGGCTATTCAGGAGGAAGCGTCAAAATATGGTCAAAAATACTTTTACTTGTTTTTATTTTTATTTTTATTTTTATTTATTTTTTATTTTTTTCCTCAGAACTTTATTTCAACAAAAGACATGTACAGAAGAGTATAGGGAATACAAAGAAACAGCACAAAAAAAAAAAAAAAACTTAATGCCAGAGGAGTTAAGTTAGGGTTACTTTTATTTACTTTTATTTACTTTAAATGTATTACTTAAACATTATGTTGACATTGGAACTGAATATAATATAGTTCATAACTTTGATTTTTGTCGCTGCCTCCTGCAACATTACTTGGAAAACAAAGTGGAAATAGTGTATCAAGTTACTAAAACAAATACCAGAGCCACTTTCAACATAGCATTAAAAAATGTAATTAACTCCATGAACGAACAGTTATAGATCTTTCTGGCAGGCTGATATTTTATTTATTTGTTTGTTTGTTTTTGTTTTTTTTGTTTGTATGTGGTGTCTTAAGGTTTGAAATGCATGGAATTTGCTAGCATAATTTTTATATAATAATGAATGTGAGTACAGGGATTTTTGTATGAGATGTTTGAATGTATATAATGTATATAATTGTTTGTGATTTCTGTGTTGGACCCCTGGAAGACTATAGCTGGCGTCAGCTAATGGGGATCCTAATCCTAATAGATAAACTAAACTAAACTAAACTAAACTAAACAGCTGACCTCATACTCCCTTTTTATGTTTTGAGGCCATGACTCAAAAATGTAGAATTTGTATCAGTAATAGATGCCCTTTCAAAGCCCCATCAGAGCTTTGAAATAAATTTGAAATCTACATCCATGCAGGCAAACTAACTGAGAGTCATCGTTATCCAAATAGGTCAACAACGTTGGTAAGGGTCTGTTAAAAACAATTTTTTGAATAAGTGCTTTGATGTATGAAGCACACAGCTGAGAGTCAGCCAGAGGGATGTTAACGTTACTGTCTGTGGGTTCTGAAGCAGAGGGGACACTGCCTTTTATTCTAACTCTGTAAACATTTCATTAGTGAAATGTTAGGATGGGGAATCAGATTATTAGTGTCCACCACCTCTTCGGGGTTTGTTTCTCTTTGTGGTTTTGGTCTCTGTCTTGCCTAAAGCTGATTGCTGGCCCCAGCCAACTGGATTTATGTAAAGCTTTTGGCGAGGAATGGAGGTGTGAAAGCACTTAGAGAAAGATGTTCATCTCTTTTTCCTATTCTTCACTGTCTGCTAAGAAATAAATAGAATATCAATCTGTTTCTTTACAGCAAAAAATTGGATACTTTTATAAACTGAAATAGTGTCTTTTGCACACATTTGAAAATAAATGTATGCTTACATTGCCTATGCCTACAAATATTGTGTACTTACTCCATTTACTTGTCACTTGTCACACAATGTTTCTTAATAAATACAGTACGATCCTATCAAGATTTGATAAATGTAACTTTACAGCCAGGGGATCCATTATAGAAATGTTCATCCAGATGTTTTATTTTCAAAGGACTCACTCAGCAAAAATCAGATTATCTCTCAGCCCTAATGTCTGCATATCAGCAGGATAAGCTGTTTGTCACTTGCCATGCAGAAAGTAACTACAGCTTTATGCTTTCGAGGAAGTGTAGAGGCTAAGGAGCACTGGTCTAATCTTAGTAATGAATGCTAATGAGAACATGGTGCTGACTGCATGCACTTTTGTTCTAAATACTCCCACATGTGCTTTGACAAATAAAACGCTTACAGAGGAAATCTGAGAGATAAGAGGTAATCTTTTTTTTTCATTGAAATAGAGTTTGATTTTTTAGCTTGGGCATGTTTCCCCAAAATCGCATAATTAATTTCAGTGTTATTCTTTAAGTTTTCTACTCAGATGCCTCGTCGTATTATGCATATTCCTTTTGGCTTGTGCATAAATGCATATTATGAACTTTCACGGGAAACATAATCGCTAAAGACAACGAATGGGCTCCACAGTCTGTGCATGCGCCTTTTTCTTCCCTTGTTTTAATAGATTCAGTCTGGATTGTAATGCTAAATCGTCTGGAAAAAAACTGCATAGTTTGTGCTCAGTTTATTAACAATATCTCAGAAATGTACTGTATTATATGGAAGTCATTATTCTAGGATGCAGAAAGCTTTCATGAATCATCTAGTTGTGAAAGGGATGGAAAGGACAATACAAAAGTGGAAATATTTTTGACCTTTTAGTGTTTATTTATGAAACGTATCTTACTGTACTTTTTAGGAGCAACAAATACTTTTTTAACTGCTGTGCTGTAAATGATGATGATGATGATGATGATGATGATGATGATGATATTACTTTATTGTCAGATCAAGTCTGAAATTTGTTTTGCATCTCAGCAGCTCCATTTGCAACATCAACACAGACAAAAAATTGAAGATACATACATTACATCATCGCAGACAAGACCATTCAATGTACATTTGTTCTGCGATTAGGCTCCATATTTTATTTTAGGATTGACTGATGCACAAAAGAGTGTTTCAGGCATTTTTTATGGTGTATTACATTGAAATGAGCTTATAAAATGACAACCTGTATTATAAAAAATGGCTTATTTGAACACTGGGCTCAGGGTTTTAAGTGTAGAGAAAACCTGTGAAGCTCAAAGTGAAAGACTAGATGTTACTTTGTGTGTTTGCACGCACAGCAGCGCTCAAAATATTGCAGCAGATAACAAAATGTTGTATTGAATCACACCAGATGGAGTAAAATCCCATAAATGCTTTGCCTGCTCCAAATGTTTCACGGCAGTAAGCTTCGGCAGAGCATGATGTTGTCCTTGACAACAAGCCGCCCCTCAGGGCCTCTTTACACCTCACTCACTGGAAGATTACGGATCCTTGCTGATTTTCTGAAAACCCCCATAGGCTGAACAGCGGGTTTGTCCCTGCACAGTGTAGAGGTCTAAATATCTGAAGAAATCAGCTCCTGATAGGCGCTCACGTACACACAGTGTGCTATCACACAGGCCAGCACACACACCTCGTATACCTTAATCCTGATCTCTCCTCCATTCTGCCCCCACCTCGTCCTCTCATTTCTCCTTCTGCCTTTCCTCATTTCGTAATCACTTCGTCTTCCTCACTCTCATCGCACACTTTGAGGATCTCTCCATCTCATGCATAATATACCCTGAACATTTCCCAAAGATGGGGAGGAAGGCTGTTAACGAGTTGACAGCTCTATCTACCCTCTGTGCTCCATCTCTAAGTTTATTACAGTCCGTTGAAGTGCATTGTTAGTCGGTCGTCTATCAGGGTATATAGGAGCTCCTACATACAGAGGTTCCTGCCAAAACAAAGAGCTGAATTACACCATGCTTTCTTGATTCTTCTACCTGCAGAGTGTAATAAAAAAAGCTTCTCTGTAGTACCTCAGTGATTGGTTAAAAGCCCCAGCATATCACTGTTCCTCAATTGGCCCCCAAAGGTGAAAAGAAGCAATCAAGAGCATGTGACAAATCACAGGATATGGACCACTTTCACTCTTTTTAAGATGAATGGTCACTCCACTCGGTGTGATGCCGGCTCCGGAATTGCCTTTTTTCTGCTTCTGTGTGGAGTGGAAATGGAAATGTCTGTGTTGGAAATTGAGGTCATTCTTTGTGAGGGGATGGAACTAACTAAACCTGTCACATTAATTAAATGCATGTAGCTTTTTTCAGGTCTCCCCTGGAAGTGAGGAATTTAATTTCAAGGGAAAATAATAGTAAATGTAATTTATGCGGATGATAGTGATACTGTAGGGAAATAGTATTAAGTTAATGTAATTTATAATCAAAAAGGGCAGCTTCTAGAGAAAAATGCTCATAATCCTCCATCTCCTAATTCTCCACCAACTCTGCCTATACACTGTTGTATAGTGGAAAAGGTTGAATTATTATCATATTGTTTTATCTAAGCACAACCTGCATGGGTATACTGCACTTTAGGTTTCCTAAATCAATAATCCAGCAGCTATCCTATGAATAAATCCTTCCGTCCTGCCACTGCTGGACCCGTTCTCCATACAGGACGCCTCAAAGGGTCTCATTCTTTGTGGAAAAAATGGCTTGTGTATGCGTACATCACGTACAGAATGAATAATTTCTCCCTTGTTTAAAACATATTATAACCTCCACATCTGACAGTGTGCCGTGTCTGTAAGCGGAGCGAAACAGAGGGAATATTGATCACATACTGTACATTTCCTCACCGACTCCCACTACCTGATCTTTTAACTTATCTTTCACATTCACTCACCTTGTCTCCTACCTCTTATTCCAACCAACCCCCGACCTCCTTCTCCATCTCTTCACCGTGGCAGATAATGAGCCACTGAGCAGTGGTTTCCATGGCATCTCCAAAGGTTTTTTCTACTCATTCACATACAGACATTCATGCATTTCATTATCTCTACCAGGAGATTATGTATTTGGTCCTGTATGTGTGTGTGTGCATCTCTGCGTCTATCCGAGCCTAATCTTGCATACTAAGACTTGAAACTTGACATACCAAAACATCCTTTTACAAACTTTAACACACTTTAATAGGCTACTCTATCAAAATTAAGCACAACTACAAGCCAAGTATTCTTTTTCTGTAGGCATATAAGGCAAGAATACTTAATTATACTTTTCTTAAGTACATCTTGATAAAAATATTAAGGCCTATAAGCCAAATATTAGACTTTTCCATATACTTGTCAGTATAAGCCAAGTATACTTAGACTTTTAAGTATTCTTGTCAGTATGAGCCAAGTATACTTAAGTACACTTTTGTTAAGTATATTTCTGATAAGTACATAAAGAGTAAACTGGAAGTATACTCTCTTATTTTAAGTTCAAAAGAAGGATACTAATAGCACACTTGAATAAACTTCATTTTAGTAAGGGTGGACCCATCTGTATGCTCAAGGATCTCTCTAGGTTGCGGTGATTCACACTTTTGGAAAACATATTTTATTGACTACATATTTTAGTCACTGTTTTAAACCGTCATTTACTGCTGAATCCTCACTACTCTTAACCCGGCTCCTAGGGGCCACCAGTGATCAACATCTGCTTCAGTTTAGACTCTCACGTTAAGCAGTTATAGAGTTCCCCAAATACTTTTCTTCAAGGGACTGTGGATTTTGGGCCATGTAGGTTTTGTTGGGTTGTTCTGTCGGGTGGGGTGGTTGGGCTGACCCAGTTTTGAGAGAGAGCGATTGACAGGTGTAAAATTGGGCCCACTTATAGAGAGTTTGTTGCCAGTGACTGAGATTACCTTTCACATGTACTCTTTTTAAATTGGGTTTTGTCTGCATCCCTCTCTAGAAAATAACCAACACCAAGCCTGTTACCCTTTTTCAAATCCAGCAACCAGTATTCATTATGGCTACGCATTGCCACCTGCTTTGGCCTTCCTCTAGGTTACGCACTAGTGTTACAGCTAGTGTTTCAGCCAGTGTTATAGTGTTACAGCTTCGGGCTGTCATGACAATTTCAATCACTGACCTGTTATTGCAAAGGTCAACTTAAAAGGGGGAAAAAAGAGAGTAATGGTGATGTCACATCAACAGTGCAGGGTTAAGAGTAAATCTAATTGTGTGCATACATGTGTGTGTGGGGTAAAGAGATGGGAGAGAGGAAGAGAAACAACTCAATGACTGACTGCCTATTTGACCTACAGGTGGGAAGTTAAGGGCTGTTCGTCTGCTCCCACTGTGGAGCGACCTAGTGGCCTCGATGAGGTTCTCACGACTCCAAGCCCACTCAAACCCTTGGATCAGAAACACAACAAATCGCTCCGAGGTATAGACTCCACACACATCCCCATTAACCTACACACACAATACATTTAAACTACCATCTTTATACAATCACAACAACAACCCCACGCTTACGCTATGACTTATTGATTTAGTCAGGGTGATGATCTGTTTAATGCGAAGAATATCTGGGTTATCGTTGCGTAACTGAGATGAACAGTCTGCTGCATCCCGTGAAAATCAAAACAGTCACGACAGTACAACCCTCTTCAGCTGGATTGATAGCGTGGCTGTATATTATGCAGCAGACAGAGGAGAGACGTATTTGAGACTCATTTTAAAATGACGCTGAATCAGAAAATGGAGGCTGCTTTCAAACTCTCCCACTGAACTCAAAATGCAAATACATGTAGATGCATCTCGCTGCTTCTGCTGCTGTGTGCAACTGTGTGCACGGTATGCATTCATACTCTTCAGTGAACAACATGATCATCTGTTGTGCAGGTCCTCACATCTGCATTCTGCGTGTAAAATACACTTTCACTTTGTCAAAAGTAGAAACGCACGGATGCACAGATGCATCAACTAAAGAACAGTGATTATTCCATTTTTGTTGATTGCAATCACTTATCATGTGATTGCCAATAAATGACCCAGAGCTCTTTCAACTAAAAGCCATATGTGTGTTGCAGATGAAGCTGTAAGGAAATCGGTTAAAGTTTTTTCTGCCTACTGAAGAGCCCATGAGCATGCAGGAGAGACATCATGAGAAGGGCAGGCGTGCAGAGGGCAAAGGACATCCACTCAGATAAGGAGCACAGCACGAGCGCATTTGAATGCAAATGTCCCTTATTACCATACATCTCGCACATATTCTCAACCGAGATGGGAACCGCTGATTTCGCACAAAAGCGCAGATCCTTGCACAACAAACTCATCACAGGTCTCTTGTATTGCTGGCACAATTACCTGCACGGTTGATCGTGTAGAATAGCAGGGCTCTTCCGTTTACAGTTTCATCTACAAGCCCCTGAAGTCTTGAAGGTCACAGCTTTGTTATATGAAGGTATCACTGCAGCGAGAAACTGCTGTCAATCATGCAAAAACAATAAAAGGACTTTATTGAAGTAAATACCAGGACCCAGGTGAGAACACCGTCTCCATCCATGTTTGCTTAGCGAAAGGGAAACCAATCTCATGATACAGTATTCCCCAGTGCTATCTTTACAGTGTGATGCAACTGTCAGTAAGCCCTGGCATTTGGAGGCTGTTACAAAGGGAGATGGATGCTCTGCAGGGAGACAAATAGGACAAAGAGTAGCCCACCTTCCCCATGAGCTTTTTGCTATTGATGATGAACACACCTTTCTAACATGTTTCTCCAAACTAATGAGAACAGTGAGTTGTGTGTTTATTCTCATTTTTGCCACTTTTGTATGTTAACACAACATATTTACGATAAGTTCTGGGCAGCAATCAGTGCTACCATGCTTATTTTTTGTCCTCTTTCACCTCTCTCTCACTCTCTCTCTCTCAGTCTCCACCACTTTGGTTGATATACCTGTTACAGTCACCATGGAAACCCTGTAGCAGCCTGTTACAGTAAACTGACAAATGGGTTAATGGAGGGAAACAGAGCCCACCTGGAGAGACAGTGAACAGTCTGCTCTGGTTATTGCAGTAATAGTATCAGATAGCAACAACAAACATAAATAGAATGCATAAAGAAATGTCAGCTGTTGGGTTCAGCTGAATCGCCGTGCTGTTAGTGCCTTTCAGTAGTCTGGTCTTGAAATAGAGAAAAAACTTGCATGGCTGTAGATTTTTTTCTTGCTTGTGTAGCCGAGTTCATCAAGGCAGGGCCGGCTTAAGTCATAGGGCATATAGGCGGTCGCCTAGTTCACCACCTTCTGGGGGGCACGGGTCGCCCTCTAAAAAAAATGAAATATAAAAAAATATAAATATATTATAAAAATATATGTCGGTGGGCGCCCTTCCTCATTTTCTGCATTGAGGTAACAAACAAATGAAAGAAATGAAAGAAAGAAAGAAAGAAATACACTTTTCACCCCTGTAACTCTCTTCCTCACACTTTTTCATCTGCCCGGCCGCACTTATTTGTTAATAATAGTGTAAATTGTAGTGGAACTGACTAAACACTTTTAAGCCAACGATATCAGGGACCAATTCTGTATTTATATTACAATAAATACAGTTATTTATGAAAATAAAAATCTTTTTTGTCTTAAAACCATTGTGATGTCCAAATCCAAAATTTCACCTATAGGGCACCAAAAGAGCTAGAGTCGGCCCTGTATCCAGGCGTGCGCACACAGGTGTTCCTGTAAACAAAATTCACATGGACACACCAGTTTTTTAGTAAGTTTGTTTGTTTATTTTGTACCCTGCCATCCTGCCAGTGTCAAGACTTTAGCAGACAGGGAGGTGAAGGCGCCAAAGTAAATCTAATTCTCTGTCTCTCTGTGACTTCAGCTAAGCGTGATTGACTTGCCTGCCCTCTTCGCCCTAGGGTTATCCTCTCTACTGCCATGCCAGTTAACAGCGCGTGAAGAAATAGCTAAATATGACAATCAATAAAGGCAGCAGTGTGGCATCATGTTCTGGTGTACAAGCAAAAACATCAGTTCACAAACAGATAAGACCATGTAAATCCTTGCTTTATGGTTGGTTTCCTGGAGTTGGGTTGGAATCATGGGGCACTTGAACTATATTTGATGCCAGAACATTATGTTCTAACCCTGTACACTTTATGTTTTTTTCTCCAATATTTCTTTAAAGTGCTATAGGCCTGTCAATGACAATGTTTGTTGTGCACACTGTGTGATGTTACCGCCTGTGATAAGTCGTCTCTCCAGTTTATTGCCAACATATCGGTTGTGGCACTCATGAGTAGGAGCACAGAAACATGTAAGATTTCTGTGTCCATCTGTGGCGCATGTTTTTTTCCTCTTCCACAAGGACACAGAACAGTACATACTGTTCCTGTATAGCTACACTCTACTTAAGAGGAAGAGGAAGGATATATACATCCAACTCCATCGAATGGAGGTTATGGAATCATTAACAGGAACTGTAGTAGCTTGGAAAAATACAACACAACATGTATCTGCCATGTTAAAAATAATTGGATCCTATTGCTTCCCATCGCGTTCTTTGTAGCTTTTTTTTTTTTTACCGGTGTCAAAGGCATGAAATTGAGATGTAAAAATAGAACTAAATCTGAACACACACGCTTAAACACTCACACATCGTTCACTGTCAGTCTGCATGTCCTTAATCATAAATCAAGCATAAATATCAAATGTCAAATAAACAGAGATCGTCTTATGACTGTGGGTTCAAATGAAAAAATAAAAACAGTTGCATCCCTTCATCAGTTGTGTGTGTTTATGTGTGTCGATGCATGTGTGTGAGCTGGTGACCAGCAGTTCTGAGGTCTTAGTGCATCTGGAAAGCTCTGCAGGGCTTCTGCAAAGAGAAGCAGGCCTGATTGATCATGTCTCACACATTTCTCTTAAGAGGAAGGTCAGAATAACCTCCTGTAGATCAGCCTCCTTAGACCTCTTCAGCCTCATTTAACCTGCTGCTGCTGCACAGTCTCTAGCTCAGCATGTACCTCAGGTTTGATGTGTTTTTGTTTTTCAGGAGGGTTATACTGACCTGTTTATGCAGCCAAGGCTTTTAACTATAACTCCATTTTGACCTAATGTTTAATTCACAGAGCAATGAATCTGCATCTAATCTAAAATCTGAGGATTTATATATATTTCTTTTTTGTTATTATCTTTGATTACTGATATGAAGACTTGAAGTTGAATTGAAATATGTGGGCCTTAAACTACTAATATGAAATCTTTACAATGCAAATTGAGTGACAGGGCCAGAAAACACCTGCAGATGAGTAGTGTAATTTCCCCGTGGCGCATCAGCCACGCAGAAATCTGCCATTGCTGAATGGTAAAAATAATGCCGAAGTGCTTCACTGCAAATTTCACAATGACCACCAGATGCCGGCTCCAATAAACCTACACATGTATTGAAATGAAGGGGGTAAACTCCCAACTTATCCCTTGAATATCATTTTTTATTCCTATAGGCAACTTGAAATGTGCAATATGACAAGAAACTTAGAGGTATGTACAGTATGTCCCTTGTAATGACTTTTTACTATATCTTAAAGCTACAGTAAAGGATTTTTGGCCACTAGGAGGAGGCAGGAGATCTCCAAGACAAGCTGACAAACACACAGCCTTAGAATAAAATCTGATCTGTGACTGACATCTCCTCTGTAATTTAGATGGCATTGAGAGAAAAAAATCTGTATCTCAAAAGGAGAAACACACTATTATATTTGTTATATTTGTTGGTCTGATGAAGTTGCCCCCTGTCTGTATACACAGTAGTTGTGCTGTTGTGTATCAGTCTATGTAGATAGTGAATATGTTTTCGAATAGCCATTTTGACAAGTCAGAACACCCACTCAAAAGAGCCGTGAACTCTGAGCCGCATCCAACATTAGCTTTAGTGGAAACTTTTCCTTTTTGTCTACAAGCATGGACAGATTTCTTGACTTGTAACTAGCATTGCATCTAACACTGGACATCTAACACTGAGGCTAGATAGCTACTTAACTGAGAAATGCAATGCACAAGTGCCAACAACTGCAGTTTCTCAAATTGCCACTTGAGGCTGGCTCAAAAAGCGAATCTCCGTGTTAAAATGCCCAACTTTACAGCAGAAATAAACATGTTTACAGCCTGGTACAAACAGCGGTTTAGGTCTCTACAGCTCTTTGGGTGGGGGGAGGGGCTTAATGTTAAGCATAATGAGGGCATTACCACTTTGAGTGACAGGTGGGTGCCGTACCAGGTCGCTAGGTGCTAGCTGTCTACTCTGCTGCATCACCCGGGCTCGCCTCATCTCCACCAACGGTCCGCCTCTTCGCATACTTTTGGATTAGCCTGGTGTTAGGCTGTCATCACCGCCAAGATGGCGACGGCCGGAGCCACCCACTTTGAGCTTCACAACGGCTTTTCAGAAACCTATGGCTGACGTCACGGAGACTACGTCCATATTTTATACAGTCTAAGAGTTTGACCAGAAAGTCAAGTTCAAGATTTTGTTAAATGCACAACATCTACAGGCGTAGCTGTCATTATTGGTAATGAAATGTTTGGGCTTCAAGCTCTCCAAACACAACGGCAGCCATCCACGGTGCCGTCTCCCATCTGCCAGCCACGGATGTTGGCTGTAAAATGTGCCCATATTTTTTTGTAAAATTACCGATGGTCGTGTTGTGGGCACACATTTGGTCTGCCCCTCTCATTTCTGGGTTTTGGACAGACATTTTCTCACACAATACTGCCAAAACCACAAGAAAAACAGATAAATATGTCAGAATTTTGGACCTCCAGTTATGGCTTTTGGTTTTGGTGTGCCACTCCAAGATTTTCAGTAGCCCCATCTGGCCACCCCTATGAAAACTTTCTGGGGGTTTGGCTGGAGAGATGTTGTGTGTGTCTTGTTCTCTCTGTGTAATGGGTGTCGAATGTGAAGCTGTGACTCATGAACTGTCGCAGGATGTGAATGCGATCCAAATGCATCACTCTGCTCAATGACCTATTTAGTTCCATGTGGAGATTCATTTTAAACACAACATGGGGTTGTTATATCTCGTGTCATGATCTGAGCAAGTTACTGACCAGATGATGTTGTGCAAGTACATGCGGTGACATATTTGGCGAATAAAATGGCTGACAAATCAATACTTAGTCCAGTAGACAGACACGTGTGTGTATATGTGTGTAGGTGTGCATTTGCATTCTGTGTGTGTGTCTGTGTGTAAATAAAAGGCCTATTGTTTGTTTCATTTGTTTTATGCATATACTGTATGTGCGTTTGTGTCTGAGAAACACAGATAACATTGCAAACATCTGTCCAAAAACAGGACGTATGAATGAAATCACACTGTTTGCTGATCGTGAAAACACTATGCAGGCACACATTTCCTCCCGCTGAAGCAATGTCAACAGAAACACGAAGTCCGGTGGACGTGTGAAACATGTTTGTTTATGTTTTTTCTGTGTCTGTGTGTGTGTGTGCACTTGACCGCGTGTCTGTCTGCTTGTAAACTTGCACGTGTTGTGTGCAAGTGCATGCATGCGCCGCGTGTGTTTGCCTCGCGTATGTGTTTACGAAGAACATTTCGTCTGGCGTGCCGTCTTTGCACTCGGCACTCCCAGCGTCTTTTGCATCAGATGGTCTTCTGTTGACTTGTCCAGAATACCATGTGGTGTGTGTGAACACCACAAATGTGTTATTTATTTCACAGTGACTGAAGACGGCTTTTCTGAGTGTGTGATGTGTACGATCTCCTACACTATCACTGTTTACAATCAACACTTCATTAAGACATTTGCTAGTTTCCTGCTCCTTAATGTGACTTGTGAGAATTGTTGAAATGAGGAAGAAATTCAGTTGAATTTATCAACTGAATTTGTTGTAATCACATTTATTGGTATTTTAAAACGTATTTCTTTTGGTGTTTCATCAGCTTCACTTGTGTCACATATCTTTACAAGTTGACCGCTTAGAGAAAAGGTCACGTCAGGAGTCAAAAATCAATCCTGAAATCAACTCCCATTATGTTTAGACAGATTAGAAAGAATTGATCCCTAATAATATATTACTACAAATCAATAATTCTACTTTTCCCCAAATGGCCCTAATGTCACCCGTCGATGACACCTGATGACTAAAAGTAATGCAGTGCCAGAATAGCGGCCTCCTTTATGTGTCTTGCTACAGGTCTTTTTTAACTACCTTTTCTTTTGATAGAAAGTGATGGCTGTATTAATGTACAGCTGTTGTGTCAGAGAATCCCGGTCAAAAGCTGTTTCTCACCAGTGCAATGTGGATATGATTTCGGTGCGAATTATCCACGTTGCCGTGTTCGATTTTCGTGTCCGTTTCGATGTTCCACGCCCACTCCACTCAACAAAAAAACATCCAGATAGAGAATATCTACGGGGCTAACGTTAACTTAAACTAATCAGACCCAAACTTCGATGCAAATGCTGTTCAGCCCCGTTCCAACATATAACATTAGCAAGTGCATATCAGCTACATTACCGTCTTCAGCTGCTGGGCGATCTCAAGACATATTGTCCTTTATTTGGTTGTTGAGGTAATCGTCACGATGTTTGTCGTACTTTATCGGGTTTTGAGACGTTGATGGCCCATTGTTATTCCGAAACACCAATAGTCAGAAAAATGTCCCATTGGACCGAAAAAAGCCCATTTGCCCAACAGTTCGTTACCCCGAAAACAAACACCCATTGGTCCGAAAATACCCACTCTCCATGCAACAAACAGAAGAACATGGCAACTTATTATGTAGAATGACGGCGATCATTTGGATCAAAGGATTTCCTCAGGGGTGTGCAAGCATTCATAAGAACCCACAAAATCAATTTTTATAAATTTCCGAGCAAATTTTTGCATGCTTGGTGTGAAAAAGCTTTAAACCTTTGAGTAAAGATGATTCAACATATAGATATGAACCATTTAATTACAGGTGTTAAGATTGAAATCTAATACCATCTGTGAAAGAAACCCAGAAGGCATTTGATTTCCGTTGTTTCATGACCTCCATCTTTCACTAATTAGGTGCTTTTCATTTACCGAAATGAAATGATCCGATCACAACACACCGCAAGAACTAATTACTACATATAGATATACTTCATTGTGCACAAAATATGTCAAAACAAGAGGTGATTATGTGGGAAATGAAAATTGAGATGAAATGGAAAGTGTCACAATGCCTGCTTCTGACTTCTATGAATGCCTTTCCAAAACAAGCTTTTCAACTTGTATACTGAGTCCTCTACCAGATGGAAAGGGAAAATAAAGTTTGATCAAAGAAAGTCTCAAGACGTTTTTTAAATATATAGCGGAATCATTTCCGAGTGGCCTTCAAATTGGCTCTGTCATCTTAGGAGGATGATCTCCTTTGAAGAGTAAGCCACCTCCATTTAACGTTCCAAATGGGACCCTCCGATTGTCCTTTTCACCCCACCCTAATCGGACCCGCATTAGCCCCGGTCACCAAACAACTCCACCTCTCCTTCCTCCTATGCCCTCGGTCAAATCTGTTGTACTTGGAAAACACAAGTATACGGCACTCAGATCAAATGGATATTGCAAGAGCCAGGCGTGCTCCCATAGCTTTCAAGCAATTACTAGAATAAGTGAAGATGCAGAGTGGTGTTTGCCAGTTTGGTGGTCCGGGGTTGCCAGGTGTTGCATAAATCCCCAGGTTACATAATTTCACAGACACACAAACAGTGGCAGGAAACCGAAGCAGTGGAACATAATGTAAAGCCGCCGGGGTCTCAGAGTAATGAGGGCCATTTGTGTGTTATTCTCCGAGCACACTGAACCATGTCAATCAGACACCAGTTTTGCCTCTAGTGTTTTGACCCCCTCCGTTCATGCAGAGAATGGATGGTGGGCGGCGAGACCTGTAGATTGAAGGGAAACGAGTTCTTCCCTTTCTTCTCGGAGCTGAAAAGTAAGATAAATGGGAAGGTAAAGCCTACATGGAGAACAGACAGAGATGACTTTTTGACATGAGCTATAATCAGCAGCCCATTGATGCGAGACGTGGAGGTGATTGCAATCCTCCACAGATGGTGTGTTATGTAACAAGTACGATAAATGAAGCTTTTATTTATATTGAAAAGGGCTTGATTTAAATCTGGCTCAGTCTGTTCTCTTATAGACCACCTACTCAAACTTGGTACTATTATGGATACATGGTAAGACACCCACAATTTGTTCTCTTGATGAGATATTGCTCCTGTATTACTCAGAATGGTTAAATAAGCTATGAATATTTCATAGGGATCCAGGATATACCAAGGGTAGACCAAGTGGGCAGTGATTCCCAACCTTTTTCCTTGAGGGAAATAACCCCTGACTAAGGGACATATTTTATTGATATTTCAGATTATATTCAATGCATAACATACCAGTACAGAAAAACTGATAAACTGTACAATTAACCCAAATAGTGAATGCAATAAGTGCACAAAAGGAGCAATTTGGATGAATTTTGAGCAGATTATTTCCTGTGAATATTGCATCAGATGAGTTTTCCTAATATGTTTAGGATCTTTTAATAGAATCCTCTGTCTTTATTATGTATTGTTTTGACATTTTAACAATCATACATACTTAATAGGCTTCTATTTGACAAATCAGTGTCACCTGAAGCTTGGCCGTTGTTCTATTAGCTCTTTGGTTGTTTTAACTGCGTACTTTTCTAATGCAGGATGAGGCTGTTTAGCAGAGAGGGAACTACTGTAGGCTCTGTGTTAGTATAGTTTGTGTTCAGGTCTTCACCGTGTCCTTATCCTGTTTATATCTTCAATAATAATTCAAATCAACTGTATATTTCATAAAAGTTGTCTTATACACCCCTAAAAATCAATAAGGCTTCGTGACCCCCCTTGAAGTTTTGGCGACCCCTGGTCGGGGTCGGGATCCCCAAGTTGGGAACCAGTGAAGAAGAGGACACAGTCAATTTGGAGAATAGTAATTGGTTTGCATGCACTAATGAAATATGGTGGGTGGACCAATATCTAGACAGTCTCTCAATATTGCCACTTTATTTGGACTTTGATCTAAAAAATGGAAAAGTTTTCCTTTGATGATGTGAGTAAGAGCTCCAGTGGAACAGAGAATCACTGAGCCCACGCAATCAGATGCTAGTGGGGCTTCCTGTTACAGCTTTGGAGTCAATTTTGTACTGTGACGTTGGAGGTTTTTTTTCTAAGGAACAACAGGTAATGTAAATTATGACCTAACTACCTACCCACCCATCTATGAATCCATCTCCCAGAAGATGAAAGCATCTCATTTTATCACACACTTGTTTTCTATAACCCTTGTGCCTCTCTTTGAAAACGTTGCTCTGATGTCCTTAGAGGACAAAAATGTCAGCATCAAAAAAATGCCATAAAGTTATATATAATTATTATTTTTTCACTTTCACTGAGTTCGATATCTTAACCAACTTCAGGTCTGATCATTTCTACCAAATATTCATTCATTTTCAGAATTTTTAACCATTTAAATGTCACTTTGTTTACATAATACCACTGTTGTTTTATGAAGAAAAAAACAAAAAAATTTAATTATTTTCTGTATACTGTGAATTTTACATTTTTTTTCACAGTCTGGAATATGTCAATGATTAGCAACAATACTGATTTTGATGCATTGCATCACAGCAGTGCTCCATAATACAGCAATATTATGTAATGGCCATGGGTTCAAAAATTGTGGTTTCGATGGGGACATTTTTGTCCTTAAAGGTCTGAATGTTTTAGCTCCACAGTTTATTATAGAATTATTACAGGAGCTGAGGTTGAACTTCCAAAATTCAAAAGAAAACTTGCCAAAATTGATGCCATATGCAGTAACACAGCCAAAATGATTGGAAATTAAAAATTAAAAAGCAAAAAAAAGTGTTAAGGCATGCGAGAAAAACATAGTTTTCTTCAAGATAAAATTCAAGATAACGCAGGGTGAGTAATTGATATACAAATGATCACTTTGGGGGGTGAAGTATTCTGTTCACTCAATAGGTTTTGAGTCTGTATCATGTTCACACTGGAAGAGTGGCCCTACACAGCCATGGTATACACCCGCACAAGTGCGTTCAATTAATTTGGCTGATTAGACAGTGTGAGGCTTAATTGACATCCCTCATTTTCACCTGGTATTAACATGTGATCTGTATCTGGATAATGACATCCGCTCCACAGTCCTTTCCTTTTACACCTGGTATTAATAAGCGTTCTTGTTATTTCAGCATCAATGGAGCCTCACAGCTCATTTCTGCCCCCAGAGCTTCCAGTGGAATAAATTAAATGTATGAAATCATTTAAATATGAGTATTCACAGGTGTATCTTTTTAGTCTTGGTGTTATACGATATACAATCTTAATTCTACTGTATACTGCAAATATGTACAGTTTCTTGTCACTTGGATTTTGGTAAAAGCCTTATGTTAATGAGGAGGTGAGGATTATAACTGTGCGTGGTCTCCAAGGGCAACCAAGGCTAAGAGTGCATGCAGTTACAAGATATACTCCCTTTAACGACACACAACTACACAAACAAGCCTGGCTGCTATCTGTGAGCTGTATGAATGCACCGGCTAGGTGTGAAATGTCCTTGAAAGAACAATTCCTGAAAGGTTAAATGCACGATGTATAGGGGAACACATGAGCCTTGACGATGTCAGCTATCTGTAGCGTCAAGGCTCACTTGTCGTGCTGCTGGGAATATCTCATCCTCTTTATTCTCAGTCAGTGGTTCTCTTTCACCATATATGTAGCTGTCCACACAGCTTACTGGAAGGAACATGGACAAGAATGTGTACTGTCACATCTGGGCTCCAGGCTTTGGGTGTCCAATGACTTCGGTGCCATATGTCATCCTTATTTGTATCTACATTGGAGGGATCAAAAGTGATGCAGATGGAGTGAAAAAAAAAACCTTATAGAAGGATCACACGAGGACCCATGCAGTCACACAACTTTCAAGCTTAGTCTGTCAAATAAGTGGGAAAACTGACATCTCAGCTGTCACACCTGGAAGTAAGACTTAATAAACAGAGCATTAGCTGTAATATTTCAGCATCTTATTATGACACCCAGAAGACTTCACACTGTGTTTGTTGTGAGGCTTTCTACAGGCGGTGTCTCCAGACAAACAGGTTCGTCTTTCCTTCAACAGTCTTTGTTGCTGGTCTCTGACTGCTGTAACCGGGGCATCAGCGTTGGCACATATAGCCTAACAGCGTATATTGATCTTTGCTCTCATTCATGCCTTTCAACGCTTCTATATTTCTCCTGCTGTAACATTAACAATTCAAGACACGGCATCCTCTCAGTGGAGCAGCTCAGTCTCCCCGCTGGGCTATTCATGTATTGATCTCTGTAAAGCAACAGCTGTTATATAAAGCAGCCTTTCAGGAGTCTGGATTAGCACTGAATGACGGATGAGTTTGTACTCTGATAACCTTCGGAGGAGAATAACAAAACAGCGTTAAAATTAAGTCAGCGTTGGAAATGTTTGAGTCACTGATGCTCTCTGATCTGCTGTATAATGCTGGTGGTGAGGAGGAGGAGGATGAAGTGTTTAATTAAACATCCAGTGCTGTCTGACGCCTGAGATATTTACAGAACGTACACAGACATCATAGTGCATTCAGTGTTTGAGCCAATGATTTATCTGCAGCTGTGACCTACTAACACATACTGTGTAAACTTTAAAAGTGCATGTACTCAAGTACTGTACTTAGGTCCAATTTTGAGGTAGTATACTACTTATACTCTACTTCATTTCAGAGGGAAATATTGGACAGCTATAGTACTAGTTACTTTTACTATAAGATTTCACATACAACATTATGATCAACTTAAAAATATATGATAAAATATGGTGTATAGTCATAGATATAACTACCATAACTGTATATAAAGCAGTTCAAATTAAAGTACCGCTTACATATCAATGCATCAATAATAATAATCCTTAATATAATAACACTGAGAGGAGCCATTCCACGTAATGAGTACATTTACCTGTTATACTTTAAGTACATCTTGTTTCCAATATTCTATACTTAAAAACAATATAATATACAAAAAAATGGGTACTTAATATACTTCATATTTTACTTGCAATTAAATATATTCATAGTGTGTTATTGCTGCTGTTACTTAAACCTGCAGTATTTTTTAGACCACGACATATTATCACTTTTTAAGTTGAAAAGATAAACTTGTTAGCAAGCAGTTGCTTATTTATACATCCAGCAGTTACGGAGCAACATTATCATTTATTTTGAGTCATGTTTTTGGCCACCTGGCTAATGTGGGTCCAATATAGAGAGCCAATATAGAATCCTAAAATCCGGAAATGAGTTAGCATTTTAGCACATCCAGTTTCTTCATCTCGAAGTCAATGGGTTTTTAGTTAGATGCCTGAAATAAGGTCTGCGATTAACACAAGCTGAAGTGATTTTAATGTTTTTTTCTACAACATAAAATAAATCAATTCCCCAATCGTGAATTTTGAAGCTTAAAAAAGGCAGTTGCTGACAAGTGGCTAAATGAGTCTACTAAATGTCATCATGCCAACTTGTTGGCCTTTACAGCCTCGTTGCGTATACTCACGTTCATGCAACCGTGTTGTAGTTCGTTAGCTTTTTACTTCTGGCGATTGCATTCACACTTCAAAAATCATAAAAATGGCGTTCATTTGTGGATTATCTTGCTAAACAAAACATTTAGGTATCATAAACGTTTGTTTGCCATAGAGCTTTTTTTCTGCAATTATCCAAAACCCAGTGGAAAATCCCATCGACTTTTTTGGCGAGGGAACCCGAGGCAATGCTAACTTCGTGGTTCGCCTACAAAAATACAACATCCCTGGAGCACTCTATTCACTCTCTTTTAGCTCTGTTATTGGTCTCTACCAACTCCTGACTCCAACCAACTCTGGCTCTTTAGCTGCTAAATGCTCCACTATGTTCACAAGCTAGTCTCTAACTGTGTCCGTCTGCTGTTTGGTGCTGAGCAGGTAGTGTAAAGTCGGTTTTTAGATCTTTTTTGGCTAAAAAACAACACTATGAGAGCGGTGAGAATGAACCAAAACAGTAAAGTTGCGAGCAGGACAACTAAACAATGAACTGAAACTCACTGTAAAGCTCGGTAAAGCCGAGGGGAGCTTCAGATTCAGCTATTATTCTCTGTAGGTTCATCCCCTTTTACATTGTCACTTGATACGTTATTGTTAAAATAATCATAGTTGCTTTAATGTGCTGCTTAAATGGTCAAGCATCATGAGCCATTAATATAATAACATAATAATGAAAGGGGCCATTCTGCAATATAGTACTTTTTTTTTATGCTTTGAGCATTTTATGTTTCCCTTACTTTTTTATTAAGTAACATTAAATGCAGGATATTTATTGTAATATTTGTTTACATTGTGGTATTGCTGCTTTTACTTAAATAAATGATCTGACTCTCATGCTGAACTGAATAAAATCATACAGTGCTGCAGGCTGTGAAGAAATATCAATGTTTCTTTCTTATGGTTTTAAAACCCATTGGGGTTACAGTGTTTATAAAATGTAAACAGCAGAATGTGCATGCAAAAATTATGAGAGGAGTGTTGTACAATAAATGTAGCTGCATATAGAGACAGAAAGCAAACACACAGATGTCTACAGGAACTGTGCCACGACTGTCACCAACAACACTGATCCTTGCACACATCTGCTCTCAGGGCATTAATCCCGAAGCCAACTCCCATTTACCGTAACGTTAGGTAACAGGCTATCAGTGCTCCACCACATAAATCTCCTCTGTTTGTTGACAGAATCAGGCTTTTATCTCCTCTTTCCATTCCTCCATCCCGCTGTCTCCTCCCTCCCTGTCCCATCTATCCATCCATCCTGCCTCCATGTTTGTCGGTCAGTCAGTTTCTTATCTTGTTTCTTTTGATCCATCCATTCAC